>NQII01004394.1:150174-191041 GCA_002778355.1 Clitarchus hookeri
TATCTCTATCTCTCTATCTCTCTATCTCTCCACTACTCCAGCGAAATAGCAGAGGCACAACTGTAATGAGGTTCGCCATTAGGGGAGCATGTTTTTTGATTTATATATCACATAAATGTATATAGTGTATTCCGCGACGAAATCGATAAACTTCGTCAGCGTGTTCTAGAGATCATTCACNAAAAAAAAAAAAAAAAAAAAAAAAAAAGTCTTGCACATGTAGGTTATGAAGCCCTGTTTCAGAGTTGCAGTGACGGAAATGCAATAAACACAGCATGTGTAATTACACATAGAGGTTTCTTACAAGCTATTCAAAATGAGCCCCATCTGACCACATAAGCAGGCTGCGACACGTTACACTATTGCGTTCTGCAATTGTATGTCTACAAGTTCATTTCGGAGTTTAGTGGTGGCATCAGTTATCCCCCGTATCAAATCAACTGGCCAGGTGTGTGTCGTTTCCTTCGCTTTACACCCTACTCTTCAGGCAGACCTGCGCGGATACTCTGAATTCGATAATTCCGTCAGGGTCCTGCTGAAGTGCGGAGGTGCCCCATCCTGCTGCAACCACATGTCACGCACTGCTAACGACAGATTTTCCAATTAGAGCAGTAAGTCTATTTCCAGAAATTGTCTCTAGTAATGAGCATTGAAATTGCACTGTATAAAATATGCCCCACCACACATTCACTGAAAACAGTTCTTGGAAATTTGTATTAATTGAGTTTTCGTCACTGTAACTCTGAAATGACCCTATAACGCACTGGTGAAGTTAGTCTGTTTCGTCGCGGAACATTCCGTATATGTTATAACGCCACTTTCAAATTGAGCAGTAGTAGTGCGGTGATTAACAGCTTAACTTAAAGATAACTAACACAATGGCTAATCGTCTACACAACTCATATACAAAATTCAAAATGCAAATTAAGGCAAAAGTGATGAAGCCACGATTGTCAGATTCATCGCCATAACTCAAAGTCATCATTGCTATAAACAGGTAAGAATTTTCTTCTTCCTAAGGTTCCTGATTCAGTTCCAGACGGAGGTCGTAGTAATGTAGACGTATACTCGCCTTCCACAAAAGCGAACCGGGTTCGATTCTCGGTGAATCACCCGGATTTTCGCATGTGGGGAACGTGGCGGACATTTCCGCTTACCGGCGGGTTTTCTTGGGACACACTCATTCTCTCCGCCCTTGCATTCCGACGCTGCGCCATCTTCGCCTCACTTTAACCTCGCCGACGCCGAAGACGTCGTTGTTCAGCGAATCCAGACTCAAGGGGGTTACGATTTCTCAAATCACAGACTAGTTTGGCGGAGCGTATACTCTATGTACTCCCGCCATCATATGCTGTCACTGCTCTGTAGTGGGAGTCGTATTTCATACAGACTAGGGTTGCGACCTCCCTTAGACTTCTTGCCATACGGATGGATGCCATTATTTATTCTGAATAATAACAAGTGACGTCACATGACCGCCCGGCGCAAAGCAATGTCAACTCCATAAAAAAGCACAGCTCTTACGACAGATCCTACGACGGCGTTCTCAAAAACAGTATGCCGGCTGGCCGAGAGAAGGGGAAGGTACTGAAGATATACCCCTCCCTCCCTTCCGCTCACGCTCTTTCTCTCGCTCTCTTACATTTCGTCACAATATAAAAACACTGTCCGTGTCAAAAGTTAAAAACAACCACATTTAATTACAAGCTTGCGCAAAGCATTTCCGAGGAAACTAGGCAGAAAAAGAAATAGCAGCACAAAGTAGCCAACAAATTTAATATCTAGCCTTAGTTGGTTGCTTCCAATAAGCAATTTCACTTTTCAGCTCATGTCAGTGCAGCATCTTCTTTCAGCAAACGATATTCGCTCGTGATATACGGCACCCATACGCTCTAGCCAATAAGATTCTTTCTAGCTACAGGAAAATCCACTTTGTACAAGACTTTCGAAAGCCGCGAGAGTTAAAAATAGAAATATTGCATCAATGTTCATCGATGAGACATCATTTTAAGGTTTTTAACCAAAAGGCCTAACTACTAATAGTTTTCATTATTTATACATCAAAACATGAATATTCATTTCACAACCTGTTCACGGAGAAAGCTAATAAATAAGCAAACATATTTTTTAACTGTTACACGCTGTACTACGACTTATAAGAGACTTCTTCAGTTTCACAGTTTTTGCACTACATGCCAGTCAAAATACTGTCTTCAGGTAGCAAGAATTAGGATGAAGCAGCCTATAAATTAAAAGTATTAAATGCTTGGTTCATGAACTTTAAAATAATTAAACACTATGAACATATTAACCCACTTTAAGAACCTTTTCAATTAAATAGTTTTATCCTTGACATTTCTGTTAGAACTCTTAAGTCAATTTAAAGGTTATACGACTTCCATATTTATGAAACTGACCAACGATTAACTGAGTAATATAGGACGACAGGGATACTAAAGACTAACGTCAATGGATTGTTTCCGATATTTTACTTAGAGTTTAAATGTTTCAAAAACATCTTCCGCAATAAAACTCTAATAAAAAACACTTTTCATGTGCGAAGATTGCTTGTGTAATTTCGCACATATGACTGGTGGTTACTGCTAACTTTGACCCTGGAGCAAGCATTCCTTTAGCATGCTTAGAAGGAAGAGGCATCACCATCAAACTCGCTTACTCTCAAGTTATGTCGGCTTGAGAGATCGATCTGCGTCGTCCACAAAAATATTAAATATGAGATAAACTGAGCCATCTTGACAGCACGTCTTAGCTCATGATTTGCCTACAAAACTGCTACCAAATGCGGTTACATTTCGTATTTCAACACTCACTCAAATACATACAGGATGAATCACCTAAAAACTTGCACTGCAAATATTTCTGAAATGGAAGGTGCTATTGATGTGCTGGTTTCACAGAATTTAAGTTTTTACCAGGGTTCATACTTGCAGCCCAGACACAGATTTCAATAATTAGAATGCATATTTCTTGAAGAAAGTTACATTCTGTCAAATGGAACAATGCCTATCCACATAAAGAAAACACAACTAGAGGAAATTATAATAACAATGGAGTTTTTCCGCAGGATTCTAGTGCAAGTAGTTGACGAGCTATCATAATGACAATTTTAAATACCCACCGTTGTCTGCTCCATTTAACTGCTTAGTTGCTAGGCTATGATGGTAGTATGTTTACTTTTCTATTTTTGTGTGTATGGTGTTCTTCTGGATGTGCAAGAAAACATGTGTTAGGCCTGCATCTTGCTTATTTTATGTGACTTTACTGTATCATGTTATCAGAACTCTTAAGAAATAAAAAAAAGTGAATAAACCAATTCTATGAATTCCGAAGAAAGAGAAAACTGTCCACAGGTTGTGTTCAAAATAAAGACCATCATATAAAATACAAGCTTCCAGTCTGTCATGTAAAGATTTCTGCACGTGCTCTAGCATTTCAGCAGAAATTTCGGAACAGGCAGCTGCAAAATGTTTCATTCATATCGTCTGATGGAGTCTGTATGTCCTTGTAGACAGTGTCGTTTAGTGTTCCTCATATAAAATAATCTAAAGGGGTCAGGACAGGTGAATGAGCATGCCAACATATATNACAGTGTCGTTTAGTGTTCCTCATATAAAATAATCTAAAGGGGTCAGGACAGGTGAATGAGCATGCCAACATATAGGCCCAATTGTCCAATCCAACAATTTTGAAACAATCTGCTAAAACAAGCTGCAGTACGTAAACCACTTTTACTAGAATCCTGCAAAAAACACCATCGACATTATAATTTCTTATAGTTTTATTTTCTTAATGTAAATAGGCAGTTCTTAATTTAAAAAAAATGTAACTGTTCAAGAAATACACATTTATGGATGACAATGCACCATGTCACCGGGCCACAACAGTTCGNTAAAAAAAATGTAACTGTTCAAGAAATACACATTTATGGATGACAATGCACCATGTCACCGGGCCACAACAGTTCGCGATATGTTTGAAGAACATTCTGGACAGTTCCAGCGAATGATTTGGCCACCAAAATCGCCCGACATGAATCCCATCGAACATTTAAGGGACATAATCGAGAAGTCAGTTCGTGCACCAACTCCTGCACCAGCAACACTTTCGCAATTATGGACGTCTATAGAGGCAGCATGGCTCAATATTTCTGCCAGGGACTTCCAACGACTTGTTGAGTCCATGCCACGTCGAGTTGCTGCACTTCGCCGGGCAAAAGGAGGTCCGACACGATATTAGGAGGTATCCCATGACTTTTGTCGCCTCAGTGTATATACATACCCTGGGATTTCTGCGGAGTCTCCATTTCCCGTTCATATTTCACTTTCACTTTGCTATCCCACCCTTCGAAATCAACAGCTAATCAGGTGGCGCGCTTTTCTCGAGTACGCTGGCTTCAGCCCACTCCAGTTGCCTTCCAATTCACGATTAGTTCCGGTAGACAGTGAAAATTGCGAGTAGACCTGCAAGTGTAAGCTCATTATATTGTGGCATAAAATAGCTGAAGCAGGACCTACGAAACGGTTCAAATTCTCATAATTGTAATAATACTTCATTGTTCCATGAGGTTATGTGCTATTAAAGCCCCTGCTACAATTAGCATGTACCCTGGTCTTCAGTATCTTTGTAGTTCATTTTAAATGAGTTGCTGTTTTTAAATACAGGTAGTGTAGGTTAAACGCAGACTAAATAGTTATATCCATTTTTGTTTCGGATCGTAAAAGCCTTTGTGTGGATTTAAGTTTTCCGCGAGATTTCTGGATTGATAATTATTCTTTAGTACAACTCGCAAAGGGACAAAATTATAAAAATTTACCATAGTCGCAGGACAAAAAGGGACATGGGACTTCAGGGGACACGAAACGTGACGTCACACGATAACGTGAATCAATTAGTGTGTAGTGTCCAAAGGACGCAGCTTGGGACAAGTCAATTGTAGCATTACCATAATGAGCTCATTTGAAATGGTACATCGAAATGCACATACTACAAAGTGCTGCACCGGCATGCACTTTGAAGAAGACCGCATCCGGAATGGAAATTCATCAATATCTAATAACAGGTCGACAATGAATACGGGACCTGTAGAAAGAGTCGGAAGTGATCAAGAATAACAGAGTGAGCTTGTTTTAGGCTGAGAAAACGTTGACATTGCACACTTTCAAGTAAACAATCATATTTTCACCGAACTACAGTTCGGACAGTCCATGTCGCACGCCGTTATCAGGTAAAACTACCAGTGCCGGCTGTCCTGTCGTTGCAAAACTATGGCGCTATCTGTATCGACTGACAAAGTTCCCGGTGGAACCGGCGCTTTCCTCTCCAACCTCCCTTCCTGGTGGCCGAGACCTATTTAAGGTTATACCAGGAGCACTACTTTGTATCTTACGTTAGCTACCGCAAACAAGATCTTACTCGGCACTTTTCCATTCTCGTGGTACCACCGGAGAACTTTGTGTTTTAGCGACCGCCATGCTTGGCCGAAAATATGCTAAAATTCTCACATTCACACACTGCCGCGTTAGCGCGTATCCTTCTCTCACTCGGAAAAATTTAGCATGGCGGATTTAGGGTAATAGTGTTAGCGCCGGGTTACGCTCCGGGTGTGCTCAGGACTCAGGTTTGGGGGACAACCGGTTCTGTATCGACTGACAAGTGGAAGCGCCACTGTCACAACTGTAGCTTGTCACAATCCACTTCTGCATTGCTTCTACAATGTCTGCGGCAAATATTTAAAGGCCAGTATTTGATTTTACCGTTTTTTTGTCACATGGTTATGTACATAAAAGTGGAGACACTGTGCCTCTTTATAGTAGGAAGAAATAATCTTTATTTATACTTTTCTCACGCAGTTATGTCCAGGGCATGTGGAACCACCACCGGTACATCGTCCTCACTACAAACATGACACATTGGCAATACAGCCACTGTGGATCCTAGCAAGCGCGCCGCTATACAGACCCGTCCAAACTGCCAAGTTTAATGAACATTTAAACACTGTCCAATCATTAAGAGACCCTATCATGCAGTGTAATAATTCAGTACCAATGTAGACGACGAACAATAGGGTTAGTTTTACGCGTGACATTGGCTATCCACTCGTCCAACACGCCTTGCAGGACTGAACCAGTAAAGGTTATTCACGGTAAAGATAACTCTTAACGCCCTCGCAGCAAACATAATAACCTAAACATATTTTATTGTGGCCTCACAATAAATTTTGAGAGCTATAAAACTTATTCAGGATGTCTCAGAACGCGCGCATAAGGATCACACCACGTGAATCCTGAGCGAAATTGGAGACTAAAATGTTAGTGACAAAATATCGTACGATGACACTTTTCGTGCACAATGTGACAACACAGCACGGAGTTAGTACCCTCTTGCGCTCTACTGATATCGTACCACCACTGTTCTGACCACCATATTATAGGCGCGGGTTCAAATTCCGGCCAGTCCGAACATTTTAGTGACGTGTAATTTACATAACATACATAAGAGTACCAGGACGTGAAATAAACAAGTATTCGAAGCCCATTTATCACTGTTAATGTCGCGCCAAGTGTTGCGATGCGCCCTAATCGGCGGTTGATGTCGTGTGTCTGGAAACATCGCATCGGCAGCGTGGTACACTTATCGCTGTAGGACAGCAGTAGGTGTGCTGGTAGGATCATTAAAACAGTTGTTATATTGGTATCGTTTGACAGATTGGATTCGTAACGTACCCTTGTCACGTTCCCTTTACAAATGTGGACGTGTGCACATTGGTATAAACTATAAAAAAAAATACAATTGCATTCCCACATTTAATTTGCAGATATCAGTGGTGCGCAATAGGGGACTAACTCCGTGCTGTGTTGCCANTACAATTGCATTCCCACATTTAATTTGCAGATATCAGTGGTGCGCAATAGGGGACTAACTCCGTGCTGTGTTGCCACACTGCACGAAAATGTCATCGTACGACACTTTGCCACTAACATTTTCGTCTCCAATTTCGCTCAGGATTCACGTGGTGAGATCCTTATGCGCGTGTTCTGGGATAACCTGTATACTGTGTTTATTGATCACATGGCAATTTTTATACTAACAATTGGCCAAAGGATACGAACAAACTGAAAAAGACTTAAAAAACGGCCTAAAAAAGTGATAAATTCACCGTTAACAGCCGAGTGGCCGGGTCAAACAGAAAAAAACTGGAATGCTAAAACCTCGTGTTTACGATTGCCAAATATCACAACTGATGCCAAAAAAAAAAAATCGCTGCTGTTTATTGAACAATCGCAGAGTGGCTTCTTCCACGTCGAACACGACAACTTACAGTCCTCCTACTTGCTGCCGAGCAAGCTGCTACAACAGGGACCCACGTCAGCCCGTGAGGTCTAATCAGCTGCTAACACCGTCGGTAAACACTCGGCACAAGGTCAGGAGAACACTGCGCTTGCTGTAGGTTATTTATGACGGCTCGACACAGATTAACTGTATATTTCTCTTCAGGATAAACTGTGCCAAAATGAAACATGCCCCAGAAATAAACCCGATCACGCCATCATCGCTGCTTTATAAAAAAAAATAATAATTTGTTTATCAAGCGAATAATTAAAGATCATAATGAAAAAATTTATATTATAAAATTGTTCTGTTATAACTACATTACATATACACATATATTAAAAATAATGTTCCCTGATGCATTTAAAATGTGTAGTATACTGTGGTAATAGAAAACATCTTGCTGGTGCCGGTTCTGAACTAACGCGTGACCAATGTAACCCCACAAAGTACCAGCATGGTAGTTAAATTTTCGTAGTCCATCCCAATCCTGAAATTGCTCGCGCCTTTGCATGGTCTTATATTTACGGTACCAGAAGTAATATCTGGTGCATTCATTAATCAAAGCCACTCATGTTCTTTGCTATGTTATACAATGAATTTCTGAGGCGAAGAGTAACTGATCCATCTGCGACTGCCTATCCAAACATGTCATGTTATATTTTTTTGTAAGCTTTCTAGCTGAGCGCACTCTTGTTGCCTCTATCGATCACTCCTTTCACTCAATTTTCTTTATTCGGTGCTGGTCTGCCACTGTGCCAGTTTCACAACGCTCTGCGCATTCATTTCCGTTGGAAGTTTCATTTAGAACGTTTAGATATTCATGGAAGACCCAGTAGAATTAGGAATGAAAGAAATATTTGTTCTAGTGCCTGTCGTGGGCGTGTGTTTAGGACGAGTAGCGAAAGTACAGCTGCATTTAACAACATTCTGTTTTACTAGGCCAGTCTACAAATTTGTTCGACCTACGAATGTAATATATCACAAAATTTACTACAAATTTATTACAAATTTTAAATTCCAGTGAATTTTTTACGCTATACTTCCAAGTATCCGACAAACAGAATCATAAATACATGAGCACGTTAAGTACTTTTTCGTTTCTCTGAATTTTTCTAAAACTACCGCCAAATTATTCGTGCAATCAACTAAATTTCGGGACATAAGTGAATTGTTCTCTTATCGATCACAGCAGATCAATTACCAGGATCAAAATTATTTCATTAACTTTATGCAAATTATTAAACATTTGGGCGATATTTACCGGACTACAAGTCCATTACAGATCTTGAGAGCCGATGAGGGTGAAGAGAGGTGGAAATGGAGCATCACCAAAATACAAGGGCAGGAAGAAACTGGATATCCCCGAGAAAACCAGCCAACCAGCAGCATCGTCCGGCACGATTCCCACGTGCGAAAATCCGGAATCACCCCGTCGGGAATCAAGCCCGATTCGCTTTTGTGGGGTAGGGGGAGGGGGGGGCGAGCTCCCTAGCCACTACACCATTGTGGTGCCATTTTGGAAAGTGAAAAAATCAGCACCGAAAAATAAAATGGGTAGTAAACTTTACATTAAAAATGTTTTACCACATTATATTCTGGTATTTTTTTGGCAGAGGCGACAAGCACATCCAGCCAGCACCACTCGGCCGACTTGAGGTGGGCACGAGGCCTCAAGAGCCGCTGAAGGTCGGTGCAGACGGAACCGGAAGCTGGCTGTTTAAGGCGACGCGTCACGCAGTCAGGGGAACAATGCTGTGGGGGGACATCTCCCCAAGCCTGGATTGGGATCCTGCGTGTCGGCGCGCGTGGAGTCCAGCCCGCGGAGCTGCAGCTCCAGGCCGACAACAGGCAGACGACGCTCGTACGGCCAGAAACACGGGAGGATACTCCCGTAGCCCAGCGACCATACTCACTCCACGTGGAAACTCGCCAGTTTCGTGTGACATCTTGCTTTAGCGTATTTCTGAACCACCTCTTCCTGTCATGTTAACATTTGCTCCCCTTTCAATAATACGCCCGTAAATCGGACCCTGCACGATGCCTATTCCCGTAGAAGTTTTTTAACACATTAACTGCTAGAGTTTCTGCTCTGGTGTAGGCTACCATTCAGCCCTCTCCGGAGGGGTCTGGCTCCTGGTATAACCGTTCTCGTACTCTTGGGCATGCCCGAAACGGTAATAGAACGTGTTCTAAATTGCTGCTATATTCACGGAGCTGCGACAAGACAATATGGCGGACATCCGAGTAAAAGATTCAAGCCGTGTATGTTCATTTACGAAAAGATTACGGGTTCTGCAAAACGTATTTTCGTACACAAAGAAACTTTATGTAAGCGTAAGTAACGGGAAACATTTCAAATAAATCGCACGGTCATAAAACAAACACAACTTTAAAAAATACGTTCCATTTGTGGAATTTGTATCTGTATATACACTAGTACAGAAACTGCCAGGAAGATGTGTGTGTAGCTCAATGGGTATATGCGCGGTTCCGCGTTACGGATTTAGTTTTACAGTTCAAATCTCCACCGCGTAAGAACATTTTAATAGTTTTATGTGATATAGTATTGCTGTTTATAACTTATGTTCTTGTTAGAATACTTATTTCTAGAATCCGTTTTTTCTAAACGCAATAATACGCAAGTAACCGCACAGTGCAGTCTATTGGTTATGATGTTCGCTCATAAAATCGATTGGTTTTTAAAATAGATAGTTTAAGCTACGTAGCATTAGTAATTTCAAAACACACACAAGTTGTATTTTAGTATAATGATATTTATGTCTTCTTATGACCTTCTACCCGTAAAAACTTTTATAATTATGGAAAATAGAAGATTATGCTTGTTAGAGCAAAATATTTTAATAATATGCTAATGTTTTAATGGGTGGCGTATATTTCCGCCGTGCAGAATATGTGAATACTTGGTTTTTCATGCATAAGCAGTGTCATTATCATCCCGTCAAGAAAAAAAACCAATCTTTGTAATTTTTGGATTCACCACAAAGAGCCTTTGTATTGCATTTGCATTTGAATGCATTTGTACCCCTGCCAACTACGAACGGTCTGCCATGTGCGATTTTTGCCTGCCATTTACAACTTTGTAAGCACTTTAGGTAACGTGTGGGTATAAACTGATGCATTCTTTCTTCACGTATGCTGTATAATGTCTTATGCCTTCTGTTGTACCCATGGGTATAACACAAAGTAGCATAAATTAAGTATCGTGTCGGGCTGCGTTAAGGGGCACGCTTACCTGGTGCTTTAACTGCGTTATATAGCGTTTGAAACACACATTTTTTAAAGAAACTATTAAACATGCGTCCAATGAGCTAGATCTACGAAAACAAAGCACACTTCAGACGACGCCCGTTGAATACTTTCAACACGTAATGCACATTAGAAACATTTCAGAGCACTCCAACATAGATAACAACCTGTTTTTTTCAAAGTGCTGCATCTCAACATGTAAGTCAGATGCACACAAGAATATTTGAGGGCTCTGCAATGAGCATTGCCACAGACTTTCCACCAATAAAATTACAGGGTCACCGCTTAAAGTACCATAGGAGCATGCAGCACGACGAGAACGCTGTACGCCAGTTCAGAGACATATTAGCTTAGCGGCGAAGGTGCTTATAAGCTCCCGCGTTTCTCTGCCTCAGATGCGGAAAATAACTCCAGGTAGGCGGGCCCGTAAGTCTATTAGTGTTAAGTGGGGTGATTTCAACATGGGGTAAATCCGACTCTTTTTACTCCTCTGTCTAAAATTGAAAATTCAGTATAATGTGATTTCTAATACCTATTAAGACATACTCCATTATATCAGCTGGGAGATTTAGTCTATTTTAGTTACAATCTGTTGTTATTTTTTTAAGTTCCGAAATGTTATCCGTAATATTTGCAGGTCTGGTCTCCCATCAGCACCCCGCATGACCGTAACCCACTGCACTCGAGATTGCCGAGATGGGCACCGAAAGTCACGGTACCGAGCCACGAGTAAAAATACTCTACCCAGATACAAGTTCGATTGGTTGGCAACCCTGGCTTGTCAGTATGCACACGATAATTTCTGAATATATGGCCAAAACGCTGTAAGATTCATTATGCCATCAAATTGTAACAAATGCCAGATTTCGATTCGATAAATCGCTTCTGTATTCAGGAAATTTCCAAATCCGTGATCCCTGGCAGAGTAAAAGCTACAGCCGAGCGACGCACACTTGTCTTGTGAATGGCAGGAGCAACCCCGCAACAAAGTCGATATTCCCCAAACACCCCCGCAACCGGCGGGACGAAGGAGTGGCGGGATCAATGAGACACTGGGGCCGACATACCACTGGCGCCAGATGGAACACGTGTGGTATGTGCTAGGTCAGCCACGGCAATGTCGCCTTGAATTGTAAAGACACTTTACATACAGTACGCAGTCGTTCTACTTCCATCTACGCGTTTTGACCATCGTTCCACGTAACTCTTAAGGTGGGAAAGTAGCTTCAAATGCTTCATTACATTCAAATAGACAACATACAGAGCTCAAATATAAGTAGTACGTTACTACAATCGTCAGTACGATTTATGTTTAATTGCTGCAAGCAAAATGCATTTGTCTTTCATATCAAATTTTTTACTAAAATTTTTTTAAAAATTGTATTTTTAATTAAAATTTGAGCATATTTCCATTTTGTATGCTTCAGAAAGCACGTTCTGCAAGAAAACCTTCAAGTAGAGCCATCATCGTATTTATGGTTGTATTTAAGTGAATACTGATCATGTTAAATATATTTAAAAGGTTTTTTTGTACATAAGAATTTAACTTTCGTGGCTGAAGAGGATGTGCATAAAATCAGTTCTATTATTTTGAAAACATAATAATTACTCTAGTTGTGAGTAATACAAAATTAACAAAGTTACTACTTATATATTTTCTCTCGCAAAATGTGCTTTCAAAAGCATCTAGAAGTCTAGAACGTAAATACGCTTACATTTTAATCAAAAACATTAGATTTTAAAAACATTTAAAAAGCAAATTCTAGCAAAATATTTTGCTGCGTTACAAAAATACGCATTCTTCTTTCATATGCAACATAACTCCAACTTTTCCGAAATATTTTGTTACTATTCAATGAGTTCTGCTTGTTGTACAGTCTGGCGGGAGGATTCACGCACCTCTTGGCTACTCTTCATGTGGTGGTGACGTCTGTTTGAAGCAGCAGGACCAGCCTGTAATAGGTGTAAGGTCCGGTCTCCCCCGGCTGTCCTGCCGGGGTGGGTAGGGCCGGGCAAACAGCCTGCAATGGGTGAAAGGCATGGGGAAGCCTGATGTGGGTGTAAGGCTTTGCCTGGTGGGATTGTGTTGACTACGGGAAGCACACTCCCTCCTCGCCCTGTTCACGGTCACCGGGTGTGTCATTCGCTAAGGCCTGGTTGGGATATGGTTGACTACGGGAAGCCCATCCCTAGTACGGCCCTGCTCCTGGCGGATTTTGTCGGGATGCTTAAGGCCTGGTGGGAGACTTTTTGACCGAAAGGGAAACTTTCTCCTTCTGTCTGATCTGATAAGTGCCTGAGCTATTGCCAGCTCTAGTAATGGAAGGTAAGCTGATGCGTGAAACTGGAAAGGGCTAGTGATGCGTCTCTTATAGCCTCTCCTAGCATAAGAGAATTCACTACCTCATTGTGGTACTGATGATTAATCTCTAAATTAAGGTTAGCAAAGTGAGAAACTCCCAAGCGTTCCTTATACCTGGTTTACCAAAAGGGGTATTTGCATCCTTTGCTAAGCTTTAATCATGGGCAATCATGATGGTTGTGCTTGGTGGCGGGCGGTCGACTCCTTTATGGTCAGGAAGGCCAAAGGCTGAATTTCAATGTGAAGAAATTCAAGTAATGGTAATGGACCATTATTGTGTGGGGTATTCATGTAGCCCACACAATATGGAGAACCCAAGAGTAAAAGGAAGAAGTAGCGCGGGCTGATCTCACTACTTCAGAGTTTCCCTCAGCAAGGGGTTGGAGACCCAGGCTCCGATGGGGCTTTGTGTCCGAATCCATTCTAACTTCTCCTGCGCGCCTGGAGGTCAGATTGAGAATTAACTCTTATTGGCAGAGGTTTAATATTCGTTATGGTAGTGAATATTTCCTCTCCTAAAAGGAGAATAGCCAAACCCAGATGGCTAAGGAGGATAGCTTAGTGGTGGAAGCGGACATGGGTTCCTGAGGGCCAGGCCGTTCATAGCTGGTCCAAGAGGACCTGTGCCCATGGAAACCACAAAAGGCGAACAAGAGCAAGAGAATGGCACACCCCACGATGGTCAAGGGCTAAGAGGGGCAAAGAGGAGAATACTGAGTGGCCAAATTATTATGACCACCCCCTCAATACAATGTTGGACCACCTTTTGCCCTTAATAGTGCATGGATTCGTCTTGGCATGGACTCTGATATGTTGGTAGGTGGTATGAGGAATTTGAGACCATATCCGATTAACTGTACTTTCAAATCATAAGGAATTGGATGGTACTGGATCCAGCTGCCTGATGCCCCGTTCGATCTCATCAAACAGATTTTCAATTGAATTGAGATTTGGTGATTGTGCAGGCCAACTAAGCAAGGTAAAGTCTCATGCTCTTTGAACCATCTGCAGACAATGCCAGCTTTATAAGAGGGAACATTGTCCTGCTGAAAGTATCCATCCCCGGCAGGGTACACCATTAATATAACAGGATGTGCCATCTGCATGGCGCAATTGAAAACTCGATTCATCGGACCACATGACCCTTTTACAGTCATCTACTGTCCAATTCTTGTGCTCCTTTGCGAACTGGAGACGTCTGCTCTTGTTCAAGGCAGAAATTAGAGGCTTTCGAACAGATCGTCGGCTTCCATAGCCTATATGGTATAATGTGCGGCGAACAGTTCGTTCAGAAACCTTCGCAGTTGCTCCTTGATTAAGATTCCCCACAACTTGACGTACTGTTGCTCTTCTGTTGGACTGGACAACTCTGGCAAGTCTCCTTTCAGATCGAGCATTTAGTAGCCTGTGACGACCAAAAACCTGATGTTGAGACCCGGTTTTCTCCTTGGTAGTCCACTCTCTGTAAACATTAATAACTGCTACTCTCGAACACTTCACAAGTGCAGCCGTTTTGCTGATACTGGTTCCGACGCTTCGAGCGCCTACAATCATCCCACGTTCAAACACAGTTAAATCTCATTTTTTGCCCATTTTTTTGCAAGCAACACAGTGCAATTGATGCTTCACTTGTCCTGCATTTCCTTTTTATAGCTATCTCGCCCTCTAGCGGTAACAACGTGACGTTATGACCGATCTGCGTATAAGTGTCAAGTGGTCATAATAATTTGGCTACTCAGTGTATGTATATATATATATATATATATATATATCTGTATGTGTGTGTGTGTGTGTGAAGTCACTCTCCTACATTACGAGAAAAAAAGCACGTTCATTTATGTCCTACAACGACCAAATACTTGCAAATTCCATAGTGCCTTCCTGTAACGCAATTCTCAACAATTCACCGCTTATTTAAGAGTTGNCTGTATGTGTGTGTGTGTGTGTGTGTGAAGTCACTCTCCTACATTACGAGAAAAAAAGCACGTTCATTTATGTCCTACAACGACCAAATACTTGCAAATTCCATAGTGCCTTCCTGTAACGCAATTCTCAACAATTCACCGCTTATTTAAGAGTTGCTATAATCGTCGCGTAACGAAATTTTGATAAGACACAGCGAAGATACGACACGCAATGGTGTTCGAGAAGATCGACACCCCACTGTGAAGATTTGCTGTAATGGCTATGTAGTGTGTATAAATATTCCCACCATTCATGGCTACAACAACCATACCGTTTTCCGTACAGGAATGATCACATCGTTGAAAAGCGAAAATATGCTGTCTATAAATGCATTAAAAAATTTGTTACGCCACTGCGGAAGCTTTGTTTACTTAACAGTTGAAGGAAAACTATGTTAAGTAGTATATTTGCACATACACTTAGCTGTAATGTGCGTAATAAAAACAGTGACCAAGATATGGTCAGTAATGACGGAATGACAGCGGGATTTGGTAAAATACAAAGCTCTGCATGTACACATTCCTTCCAGGAATATTTTCTTCGTTAACCAAAAAGCGTAACGATTTTACAGGCATGAGAAACGGAACATTAATTATAAAAAATTCCGATCTTAATAAACTCATTACAAGCCAACAACAGTCAGTTACTACCTTTTTGGTTTTAATAGAAGTTACACTGAATACTTTTACTGCTATTTCTGACAAGCACACAAGATGAGGTAAAATCCACACGAAAAGTTCCTTCTCTTTAATAATTTTTCCATAACTAAGATTCCTAAAACGAGATGATTGCCAATTTCATTGTTTCATTTACAATTTTTGAGTCAGGTAACACGCGAATGGCTAACTCAAATGTATTTTTAGAGTGTGGTATTTTATTATTTGTACTACATAATTACTGCAATGGAATACACACATGTAGCTTTCACTATTTATTAAATCCGTCATAATATATAACATATGTACATTTTCGGGGAACGCAGTTAATGTAATCCCTGCCGATAGAAGTAATTTACAGGAAATCACCAATGTCCATAATTTTAGAGAATTATTTCCCTATACCGGCTGACAATCGAATCGACTAAGGATTACGGATGTCTGGAAAGAGAAGGGAAAAAACAGCTGTTCCAACTGAACAATATAGACTCAGTCATTCAAACGTCCTCTTGATGCGCTCTAAGAACATGACAGCCCGCACTAAAATTGACGTCCACTGAAACATCCGCACTGAGCGAAAATTCTATACCTCTGCTGCTGGCCGCAAAATCTATCCTATATTAAGAGCCCATACATGCTAGACGCGATATATGAGCTCTTAAGCATTAGTTCACTGCCTGGAATCGCGATACATAAGTATTGAATTATTCTCACCAGGATAATAAAGTACTAGGGGTTTTCTGATACACTGGCAATTTACAAACTGGAAATGCATGAGGGCGCTCGGCGAACTCCAGAACATTGCCAACTGGTGGGACGTAAACTAAACTGAGGTGGGACACTAACATGTGATACGAATTTCATTGTAAATATTGGAACTGTCAAATATAGACATATAATTTATAAAGTAAATTAATATTTTTTGATACACTGTCTATTAGGACTTATTTTCAATTATTTGTTTACATGAATTACTTTGAGGTAATTGTAAATGGTATTGCTTGAATTAATTAATACTGTAATCGGCAAGTGATATCAATTTATTGTAGAGAGAATTTTGTTTGTAGATATTGTAAATAAAATCAGAAAATTATAATTAACTCTTTATTTAATTAAGACCCCCATCCCATAACGAATTTGGTTTAGCCCACTGACTGAGAAATTTTAACAGATGGTATTAAACTGGTGGGAGATGGGTATAAGCCAAAATCCATTAGAAAATACCTTTTAAATATTCAATGCTACATTTGGAGGGGAGAAACGTTGCAAGTGAAAGCGTACGTATTTAAAAAATAATTAAATTTTAATTAATTAAAAGCGCATTTTATTTTGTATGTAAAATCACTAATAAAATTTATACACAAATTAAAATGCTCGGCACACTAATGTATATCGCCATACACTGAAATTCATTTCAAACCACTCGCGACGATTTAATTTTTAGATTAGAGACCCTTGAGTTTTATAGATTCCCAGTAACAGTTTTCATTCCAGATTTGACATTGAAATGAATGTGCTGGGCATGGCAGTAGCTTCCCAGATTCTCTTCTTTATATTGTCAAATTTTTGTAATGGCCGAAATATTATTACGACGACGATTACAGATGTGGTTATGATTCACCAATTTTGAACAAACCATTTACAATTGCTTATACTATTTCTGAAATTTAAGTCGAAAATTACTATTAAAAAACCTGCAGCGGGAGAGAGTACCGCGAGTTTAAGTTTGCAGTGTACTTGTGAACTGTGCGGAACCAGTAGTTCTAAACGTTTTCATGGAATTCAGTCATTCATTCACAAGTCCTGGGTCTGAAAACAAACTGCTCTTTAACCAAAATCCTACGTTAGTTTTGGATTGACTAAATGAATAAAAAAAATATTTCTCCAAACACCCGCGTATTCTCAGAGGTTAATTACCGCAGCCAACTCAGGGTAGCTTCGGTCATGTGACGAATCAGAGGTGCTACATTCATATAGCAACTGCAGATTGAAAGCTCGCCTGTACTTCCACACAGCGAAGTGTTGCCAGATGGCGGACCCTAGTACAGATAGATTCACAATGCGCAGTCGGCAGTCGATTCACAAGCACAGTATACTTTATTTCTTCTGTTTGTAAACACAGGAACAAACATTAAATAAAGAACTTGCACAGGAGCTTTCAGAATCACCGAATACGAATGTCAAGACAGCTGTAAAAAATTATTATAGCGCAAGACCAAGCAATATTTTTCCCAGACATTAAATTGAAAGGTAAATAGGCTGTACGAAGAAATAATAAATTAGTATATTGATTTGCATAACAATACTCTTATGTATCTACGTGATTTTACGGGTGACCTTGGGTGGAGACATTTTTGTCTTCGCATCTGCACTATCAGTACTCTCTCTTGCTTTTCTTGCACGGAAAAGGCAAGCCAAGATTGCAAGAAGGCGGTAATGGGCTCATCCAGTTAACAGGCTATCAGTGATCACTGAGGGTGAATATTTCACGCTGTTCAAAAGAATTAAAGAGGGCAGCCACGATAGATTATTCGAGTATACTCAAATTTATGTGGCAGTGGATTATTTGCTAAATTTGCTGAAATCACATCTCACCTAACACGTTTTCCGCCAACCCATTAGTCCAGAAGAGAGACTGGCGATTACTATCAGGTAGGCTTAACAACAGTTTTCTCTCAGTTTATCACTGGTGTAATTTTTTTCACACCATAATGGTTATTGTGTGTCTGACCAGGTTCTTAGCACATGGTGGTAGCAAAAAGACTATTTAATGGAGTTACAGATGTGGACATTCAACCGTACATAAAGTAATTGAAAGCACTTGAGATAATATGGGGAGTAATGAGCGAAATATATAAGAATTCCCGACTCTGAAGGCTGGAAAATTGCTGAAGACTTCTGAGACCAGTGGAATTTTCCCAACTGCTGTGGTGCAGTTGATGGTAAACGTGTAGACATAAAAGCACACAAGAACAGTGGCAGCGAATATTATAACTATAAAAGCAGGAATATCATCGTGTTGATGGCAATGCGTGATGCCAGATACAGATTAATCTGGATGGATAATTGGCATTTGGTAAGTGTTGCGCACACACACAAACACACACACATATTTCACATCATCCTCAACACTTGAAGTTTATTAAAGATGACCACAGGCCTTCATGGCCCTTGTTAAAGACAATTTCAGACAGCATATTATCTGAGAACACATAAGATGCTCATGGTTTTGTTGGGTCAACTTCTGTATGTTTATATATTTTTCAATTTAATGATATTTGTTTTGGTGTTTAATTGATATTTTAATTTCAGGTGCACGCAATGATTTCATTAATTTTCCAATTCTGACTTTGGGAAGGCACTCCTGAATGAAGATATTAAGCTCCCTCCCAACACGAATGTGTCCATGCCATTTTGGTGTGTGGTTGATCAAGCATTCCCTTTAATAGCAAATATATTGCAACCGTATGATGGCCACAACTTGCAAGAAAATTTTTTTAATTATAGACTCTCCATGGCAAAAAGAGTTATTGAAAATACGTTTGGGATTCAGACAACTAGATGGCGAGTATTCCAGACACAGTTGCAAGCTGAATCATTCATGATAGAGAAATACATCAAAGCTGCTGTATGTGTGTATAATTTTCTCATAGACAAAGTCTGCGAGTTCTATGTCAAACACACTGTACTGTTTACAAACCTAAGTGGACCGGGAAGAAAATGGCATAACTGTACTAGGAAAATGGTGGAAACATGTTGGTAATGAAGCTTCTCCAAAGGCTAGGAAGTATTGGTGCCAACAACTCACACGCAGTTGTAATTCTAATGAGAAATGCAGTATGCAATTATTTTAATAGTCCAGAATGGGAAATTCATTGGCAGTATAATGCAGTTATGCAGGGGTGGCAGTAATTTATTCATTAAAGACTGAACTGATGTATAAATGGTACGTTTAGTGTGTATATGTATGTAGAGTACCTAGTTCTTTTGTTAAATTAATGCCGTATTGCCCATGTTTCGGTTTAGATTTTCCCCATAGTTTAACAAGGCGCTGTTATTTGTATGGGTGTGTGTGTAGCATACACGCACACACACATATATGTTTGTGTAAATATCACAATTCCTAATTAAAACAGACAAGTCAAATAATGCATGGGTTATAAAAATAAAATTTTAATTAAAATGTATTTCCTAAACGTTTGGTAACATCTGTAAAATGTATTTATTACAAGTTTTTTTTAAAATAAACCTGCATTTAATTATTACATTACAATTTGTAATTTGCCACATACAACCTCAAGGCCAATATCACTGAACTGCAAATACATAGGGTTTAAGTTTGTAATTACTGCACATATTTTAACTTATAAACGTATAAATGCTTTTATTGAAAAAAAAACCCAAAACTTTATTTGAAGCTTTTTTTGTACCATTTCTATCACAAGCCAGTTTCTGGAAAATAAAAATTAGGAGGTGTACTCTTCCTTTATTTGACAAAAAATCTTAGACCCTCTTTTTGGTAACTGTATGATATCGTTCGGGAATTTTTACCAACTCCAGCCTTAATTAGCTCAGCAAATAGTCGATCTTTCCTTCTTGAGCTAGTTGCTGGAGGTTCAGCTGTTTTCGCCACATTCAAGGTGTTTAAAAAGTGTATTGGCTATACTAAGGCGGATTATGTTCGACGAACTCTCCTTTCGTTTGTTGAACGACTTTTCTGCCTCTGGATTAATTATTTTCCTCTTCTCTCCCCCAGAGGTGGTATTATGCCCAGAGTTAGTGTCACTACCATCGCTTTCGGGAACAATGACATTTTCCCTTTCACGGGAAAATGCCTGCTGACAACATGCTCTCCAATTCCAAGTTGCACAATGCCCCAGATTTATTTGTGTTTGAGCATGTAGGCTGTAATGACTNGTCTGCCTGGTGACAACATGCTCTCCAATTCCAAGTTGCACAATGCCCCAGATTTATTTGTGTTTGAGCATGTAGGCTGTAATGACTGTTGAATTTGGAAGCTACTTGTTAAGCTGGAAAATAACATTTTACCATTTGATAAAACTTCATGATACTTTTAAGGACTATGAAATAGTATACATAATGTTACATATTTGGATTTACAGTAGTTTAATATAAATATATTTATGGAAATCCTTTCGAGCATAACTTCGGAATTTAATGACAGAAGCTCTGGTGGCACCATGACACATGTGTGTATAAATGAGGCGTGAGAACAACTTCCAACATTTTAATGGCATGGCAAATCACATAACTTTGTTTTACACAGCAAGGCTTGTAAATACACATCCCCAAAAAATATTTACGAGCATTTCCTCTCATAAATCACTAAACTTCATGATTTATTTAAGAAATGCTTACATGTTTATCAGACTGTAGCCACTGGAGCTTGCCGTAAAATTCCCACTTTTCCACACTGTGCCTCGCTGCCAGATGGCATATTTTTCAATTTGCTATATCGCCTCCAAAATTTGTCCCTCGGAAACTTCCATTTGCCCAGGGAATCCATCAGAATAACAAAATAAAACATTTTAATATGGGTATAATGCATACAGTAGCTTAGTATTCCTCTAGACAGTCTTCCGCTAGAAAAAAACAAACCTTCAATCCCCAAGACTTAATTTATGAAGTTCCACGTTTGCTCCTTATATCCACTGTCTCTGCATAATTTATATTTTGTGTCATAAAGCCAGGGCCTTTCTTTCACCAAATCTATCAAAGCTTCGGTAGTAGAATTATCTCGTTGCTCATCCATATTTATTAGCTTAGTGAAACCTACTCCCTTTACAGTAAACAGACAAGTATTTGTCATGTTATAAAGAAAACGGATCTGATTGGTTGAAATTTCTCGGCAGTAGAGCAGTCAAAGATCAAGTTGAACGATCTCCGACTGCTCGACTACGGGCTGCCCGAATGCAGACTGCTTTTTGGGGATGAATCCATTTTGAGACATGCATTTCATCTCCGACAGCCGACTGCACATTGTGAATTGGGCTTGAGCGCCAGGCCGAGGGGTGGAACCCCAAGACCCTCGGCGCAATTAGAGGCGCTGATGAGGAAGGGGGAGAGACTGCGATAACCCGAGCCGCCGAGGGGAGCCACGAGCAGGCCTCCCCTCTAACCCTAGCTCCATACACCTAGTGTTTACAGCAACGGCTGGAGGCGACGGCCACGCTTCTCGCTTTGCCAAGGAGTATTTAAGAAAACTGGTTGTTTCGTGAATATTTAACGTTTCACAAAACGTTTTATGCTTCTGTTTAAATATAATTACCTTTTTTTTATGAAATTAAAATTTTACTTCGACGTCATGTATACATTAAAATATTTTATTTATAATTGATAATAGGAACAGAGGGGGAATAGGTAGGTTTGGTAATGCCTAGTAGGAAATAGTTCTCATGCAAAATATTATTACACTGAATGAGCACGAGTGTGATTTTCTAGACTTTCTTAAACTTTTGCAGAGAAATATAATGGAAGTCGAATTTTAGCAGGGTTCCAGGGGCAGCGTGGCGTAGTGTCCAGGGCACTCGCCTCCCACCACGGCGATCCGGGTTCGATCGATCCTCGGCGGGTTCACTCCCGGATTTTCGCATGTGGGAATCGTGCTGGACGATGCCGCTTGCCGGCGGGTTTTCTCGGGGTACTCCCGTTTCCCCCGCCGCTCCATTCTAAGGTTTCATTTCTGTCATGCCCGGGGATGACGGTCACCTACGGGTCCCAGCTTGAAAAACCGTCACTCGGAGGATCTCACCTTGCCCTGGGTGCACTCCCCACACGCAAGTTAGAAGTAACGTAACCGTGAATGGGCTATACCCTCAATTCCGGCCGCGCATACCAGCGATCAGCGCTGGTGGCAGTCCAGCCAGTTAAAAACTTCCCACAGCATTCAGTAACTAATCAGGCAAGGCCCACTCCCAGAGCCCCGCGCAGCCAGAGTGCGAGTACTCCAAACATCAAAGGAACTGCCGCGCCATTTTGTCTCTGCACTTACCTACTCTATGAATCCGTTGTGAAAGTTCACTTCATTCCTTAATGAACTACAGTAAAATCTTAATTTAAATTTGTGGCAAAATTAAAATCACGCGCGCATATCACTATTTTACTTCAAGTTACAGTGAACAAACGATAAAAATGCATCTTGTTGGCTGGCGATCTACGGGGAAGAAAAAATATTTTACGAAAGGCCCGAGACTCAAAATAAAAACTGGGTGAATTATTGGGAAACGAAATTAATTTTTTAGACAATTCGTTTTTTATTTGGTAACAGCGGATTACAAAGATAATGTAGCAAACATTTTCTTCCTTTTTCGTAGCGTTGGTAGCAGTTCTTCACACAACTGCGCATGCACAATAATAGCTGCGATGATAAACTTAACTCACTGCGGTATTTAAGACATTCCCATTCTCACGATCGCAGTGCTGGTGTTACTTGTGCCAGGATGTAAGGAATTAAAAAAAAAATGGGTACAGTTTGACAGCTATGGCTGCCTGTACGGATGTAGTAAACTTGCTGTTCTATTCTTTGGGCTCTTTTTTTTTAAATCTTCTACTTGCTGCCATTACAGCTCAACACACGTAAGTCAACGCACTGCTACTTCTACAGTGTGTTTTATTCTCCAAGTATTTACAAACAGGACCCAGATACTGGGTCCTGCGCCACTTTACTATTAAGTGTGATACGTCATATTCTGCTCACCACTCTGTATGTGATCTACAGGATGATGGAGCGCTAGATCGCCTGGTCAACCTTATTGCGTAAGCGAACTGAACACATACTCAGGGGTGAAATCAGGCGGCTAATAAACACTTCTACTTTTGATTCGGTTAGCTAAACAGTTATTTTATTGTGTCATTGCGTCACTCATTATATTGGTAAGGTACACTGCATTCTTGGGTTCCGCCTCTCATCCCCCTTCCCTTACCCGTCGGAGGCCTACAGGTCAGAGTTTTAGTTCATAAACGTCGGGGAAAAGTGGTTGGATTTGGAGGCGCGCTTACTTAACTGAGCTGCTGGTTTCGTCTCGGCTTCGCGTCCCGGGAAGTCTCTCCGGTGCTTACGTCCCGGCCGTCCAACTGGGTCGCATTGTCACTGACTTTTAAGTAGGGGTTTTTAGGTTTACAGTGTCCGTTTTCGATCACAAACTGTTTCACTTGACCATTTAGTTCTTTAAAATTGCCCTTATCAGTAACATATGGCAAAGATGTAACTTTTCCCACATAAAAAATGATTCACTTTGAGTTTCGCTCGTACCTGGTTGTGGTTGCTCTGGATCTAGATGTTCACTGTTGTCGGGCTCTGCAATACTGCCACTTTTAGTCACGTCAATTTCTTCATTTCCGCCACACTGTTCATTTGATTCTTCGCCAGTAAAATCTTCATTCTTGAAGTACTAACTTATTTTAGGCAATTTTTTGATTTTTTCTTCTAACTCTTATCTCTTTCGTTTTTCGCTGCCACTTAGATAGTTTCTAGAACTAGACTTATTGTTATCTAATTTCTGCAATTAACTAATTAACTTTGAGACTGATCGCGGATCCGATAAAACAAAAACTGTGATATCGAATAAAAAATCTATGCCACAAACCACCAATTCTCATAACAATCAAATGATGTATGCGTAGTGGAGCCTTTTTTATACTTACAAAACAGAAAGCGGGGATTCCCCCAGCGTCACTATTACTAGAGCCCGCGCCACGAAAGAAGTCCCGCGGCGAAAATATGAACTAACAAAACCATAGACAAAACATTTCTTCCATAGCCGACAGCGTTGCTACAGCGCCGCGTGTACAAGTCGCGAGGTTTTTATTACTACATACCAGATGCGTTCTAAAACTGGGCGATATATTATTCTTACAAATGCGTTGAAATTTTGATAAGTTTTATTTGTGTATGTACTTTACTAGGTAACTTAAATTAATTGAATACAAAACTAATAAATTTTACTCAATTTTCTAATAAATTTTATTAAATTTTTTAATAAATTTTATTAAATTTTCTAATAAATTTTACTAAATTTTCTAATAAATTTTACTAAATTTTCTAATAATAAATTTTAGGATCCTCTTGTGCTCGCAGTCCTCTCGGGCCGGGGGCCCCCTCCGGCCAGGGGCCCCTGGCATTTGCCCGTCCTTCCACCCTATTGTTACGCCACTGTTACTATTACACGAGTCATTCTGTGGTTGGATCGATACCTACTTTCTATACCTCTCAACAAATGGTGAATTTATCGATGTGAAAGTTTGTATACCATATTTAATACAACACATGGTGGTGAATGTAGTTATAAATAGTGTCCCTAAAGCCATGATAGGGGTTTCAAAATATATTAGCTATAAAGAACATCAGACTCTCGTGAAAAAATTAATTATAAATAATTCCACGGCGTTTTTACATGTTAACTGAGCACGTAGTACGGGACGAAAATAAATAAATTCCTATTCAGAGAAACTCCGGTTTGTGGAAGACGAAAATCAGCACTCAAAAATATCTCCGCGTTAAGGATAGCAACACAACCAGAAGTAAGCTAATCGAAAACATGAATGATTGGTCCCACACGAGAGAGCAACACGTGTCGTCAAGTACACCCATTGTCAAATATTCTAAAATGGCAAACTTCCCTTTACTGTAACGGTAAGACAAGGACTGTAGTATTTTTTAATGAAAACTAGTATATTGTACCATTTACGTGATTCTATATTATCCTGTTATCTTAAAAAGTAAATTTCAATATGTAGCCATATGCAAACACTTGCGTGCCAAATGATGCAAAACACGCAAAGCCTGACCCGACATATGTGAACCTCGTGCTTGTTACGTGACGTCATCGTAATGCGGTCTTGATAACAGGCACCGAGGACCTCGAGGCATCCAATGCCGTCTTGTGCCAGATGGTCAGCAGTTAATGGTGGCCGGGCAGGGAGTACCGCGGGCATGTCGGGGGCGNAATGCCGTCTTGTGCCAGATGGTCAGCAGTTAATGGTGGCCGGGCAGGGAGTACCGCGGGCATGTCGGGGGCGCCTTCTGGGTGAGAGGAAGCAAGACTTTGTTGGAGCGCCTGCGGAAGCATATTAGCGGTACAACTGGTCACTGTGCTGAGTCACTGTATATGAACACACTCTGCAAACACAACATCCTCCAGACTACACCAGGTCCCATTTCGCACCTGATCCCGCAACACCTGCTCAGCGTTTGCGACATCGCGACGCACTGGCAGCAGCAAGAACCGCCAAAACACTGAGCACCAACCACAAATCATACAAATATTTTGCTAAGTTTTATCCCTCATAATTCTGCATTCATTAGTAAAACACAAGTAATGACTGTTTTTTACTGATAAAAAAAATACAACCCTAATAATATTGCTGGAAACTCAATACTATGAGGTGGTTACAAAAATTTATTCTAACGTGGCGTCGTATGCACAGTACTTTACAGCTGAAAAAATTTGAGTCTGTAGGATAGATTGGATTGGATGATATGCAACAATCCAGAAAATCAAGGAACGGAGGTAAGAAAAGCCAATTTTAGCCACGCTCGTATTAAGAAATAAACGCAGTGATGCAGGTACCGCTTTGATATTGCGCTATTACGCAGCGTGGTAGGTTTTCCCACCTGATAAGTATGCGCGTACAATCCCACACGAAAACACAAAATGCTTAATTAAAGTTATCATTCACAGTCAGCACGGAGCGTGTGACTACAGAGGCACATGGCTCATTCTGGAGGCAGTGGATTAAACGTCGGCCGGCTGACCTGCATGGAAACTGTTCCTCCTGAAGTCGTTTTCTATACCCCTTGCAAGCAAATGTTGTTGCAGTACTATAATATTAACCAAGCCATTTACTCATATTAAAATCCTCTGTCTGCATGCATTAACTGAGAACGTGTGGACGAAATGTGTTTACGCGCAGCAAAATAACATTGCCAAGGCCGTTTGATTAGTTTCCTTTTATGCACAACTCTGAAACCGGACCAGTATTCGCCCAAAGTAGTGATGAAAAACCAAATGGAGAACACCTGTGCAGTCTATCGGAATAGAGCTGGTAATATATCGAACATAAGATCAGTTCGCAAGATGAAGCAGCAGGGCAGATTTGAATTAAAAGTTGGAAATAATACAACACCCATGAAGCTTATGCGAATTCCCTTAAGATTACCATAGTGCGAAAATGCCACAGGCCACATCTGAGAGCATCATTCCCATGGAAATACGTGCTTCATTTTCACCTACTAAACTTTTAACTCCAACAGCAAAGAAAACAACCAGAAATCAACCAACCATAACGACCCGAACATGGTTCTATTTACGTCCATGAGCCATGTACACCTACCAAAGCTTATCTCTAAATAGTATAAAACAAAGTAGCTTATCCGCGTCATTCTGTGTATTCCCTTAGTACTTCTAAACTACTTCATGGATTTTGATGCCATTATCATTTAGAGAATTTCTTGATGAAGGATTTAATGTTTAATACATTTATATTTAATGTAAGGATAGTAGGGAAATGTCGAACCGTTTGTAATCAAGTAGTAAAATCCACTTTTAGAGCGCTTACATGGCTTGCGCTGACTAAACCATACGAGATACATCAAATTAATGTCTATAGAATTGTAGCTCCCAAAAAGGTCTAAAGAAAAGTCCGCGATAGCATATGTTTATCTTTTAAGGGTGACCCACAGCAATCATTTTTGTCTTTCAAAGTATCGCTGTAAAAACGAAATTGTTACCGGGCGAAGATGGGCCGGTTCACTAGTTCTGGATAAGTGGCTGTGGCGATCTTATTTACTATGAAAAATGTCACTGGTGGTTATATGGCTTCACAATTTTAATGTTGAACGTTTGACTGCTGCTACAATAATTACACCTACGGTCACCTTTGTCAGGTCATTAATTTCCACTGTATTGGAAGAGAAAAATCTATCCCTTACTTAAACTTCACGTTTTTTAGGTAGGCATGCGTTGTCGTGGCAGAACCCAAATTGTGGCTCAAAAACTCGATAAATCCAAGACTGATTCAATCTCTCCACCAAATTCATTCAGGTTGTCCACTGGCAGAATATTGCGATTTTCCCCGACCTATTTTCAGGACCGAAACCTTCCAATACCATTTTTTTTTTCACAGCTGACAACAAATGTGCTATCGGTTTAGTTAAATACAATTACACTGTAGCAGACCAAGCAAGCAAGGCCAGCATTTTATTCAGTCCATCGATATTTCTCGCGATGCACATTACCGACTTCACACAAGTGTCCATTACAAACACACACATACTTTATTTTGTACGTATAGGCTGTCACTTGGCAAAAACTTATCATTGCCAATTCACAAACTTAGAAACTGAAATTTAACAAACGAATATGCTCATAACTACATTACCCTGTATTCACACAACTAACAACTGTTGCAGAGTAGCAATTATTTACATTTTCCCTGACCAAGGTGAAAATTGCCTGACATTTCCCTGTCACATGAAATTCCCTGACTATTACCTGTGGGTGGACACCCTGTCATTACGTAATACGTCAGTATAACATTTATAGCTATCATTTACTTCGTAGGCTGTATACAGACGACGTTATGATCTCTCGTCCCCGTCGAATTTCAAGCAGATGGTCCACGTGTCTAGACACGCAGCGATGGGCTGATGGGAAGAGATTTCTCCTCTGTCCGGCGGGTTCCCGAAGGACGAGGCTTGCAATTACCCGCCTCATCGCGCGCCGCGAGGGGAGAGATGATCGCGCGGTTCTACGGTGCCCGCGGGAGAAGGGAACAGCCACATCGCGAAGCCGGGCTGCGCGGCCGCGGGGGAAAGCGCCTTCTGCACTCTTCCTTCCGCTTCCGGCGCTGCGATGCGCTGCACTCTCGCCGGCGGAAGGAAGCGCCTTGCGGTTACGCCCCGTAACGAAGTTGGCGGGGGGCCAGCCGCGTAGAAAGCTCTTTCCTACGTGTCCTTCCGTGCGAAGGTTTACAAACTATTTCACATTTACCGAGAATACGCATATTGATACGCCGTATTTTTAAAGAAACAACGATTAACTCTTGCAGCAAACACCAAAGTGAAATATCCTGAAGCTCTTAGACTGTTTACGTAATTCTCATTTTTATTTTGTTTAAATTTGCATAGTTATTTTGCTGCATATATATGTTAATTGAGGTAGATAGTCCTATGATACTGTTCACGGTCGTCGAGTATGTATCATAGCAAGCGACCCCGACGTGCAAACGTGGGCATCGGAGAATTTTTACTTTAGATTGTGTGTGTGTGTGTGTGTGTGTGTGTGTGTGTGTGTGTGTGTGTGTGTGTGTGTGTGTGTGTGTGTGTGNTGTGTGTGTGTAGTATCAGCTAACAGAATCGTCCAAGAAATGAATAATACATCATTTCCGTTTCCCAGTATCCTACAAGTTTGATTCGTATTCCGCCAATGCGCCAAAATCAGTTTCGTCTACGATGGGCTGAACGAGAACGAGTACATTACCGTCATGAACCAACGATTTTTCCCTTCATGAGTACTTATTACGAACTCGTTCGATACGTAATCTTTTTTCATCGTGAACCAAGCTGAAGGCTATAGTTCCATTCTTAGACATCTGCGGACACGGTCACGAGCTGTGGTAGTGGTCATGTTTCAGTTTGCTCCCCAGACTAAAGGCTGGTGCATTTACTTAGTTTTTCAATATTTACTCACCTATTAGTCCCCCGCCTCCCTTCGGTTCCCCGAATCGTGCTTGCAGGGAAACAAAATTAGATTTAATGTACAACTTTGTGCACTTACTTGTCTCCCCATCCGTAAATAAAACATTTCCTTATCAAATACATATTTTCAACCTTAAAACATGTACCCACAAGTGATTCGGTATCGCCAATTTACCAGTCACCCTACACCACACGTGCATTGAAAAAACAGCTCATCATATTCCCCACTGGAGACGTAATGGCAATCTTTCAATCCTACTATAAAGACGATACAACCACGTGTGGTGAAAGGGGCTTTATTTGGCCACGTTTAAAACGCAACAGCTTTTGCTACATATATTGCACATAACCTCCCAACAGCGATAACTTCCGCTGACGATCCCGGCACGACATTCGCGCTCTATAAGTTTACTATATAAGTGGGTGAGTGAAGAGATTTGGGCGGCTCTTAACATAGAAGTCTTGAGAGCCGAAGAGGGTGATTGAGGTGAGTATTGAGCAGCGGCGGAAACTGAAAATCTCAGGGAAAAAAAACCCCCGCCGACCAGCGGCATCGTCCGGCACGATTCCTACATGCGAAAATCCGGGAATGACCCGGCCGAGTATTGAACACAAGTCGCCTTGGTGGGAGGCGAGCAGGTTAACCTTTCAGCCACCGCGGCCCCAAGTTTACTATAAGATAGCTTTATTTGGAACGCGGTAGACCTATGATAAGTGTCCTTGAGGTAAAATGAAAAATTTGAAGCTGCGTACGACGTTCACAAATCAAACTTAGTATCGCATAGGTTTTTGAAAGCAACGCAAATGTAATAATTGATCAAAAATGCGAACACAAAGTTAATTAAAAATGCGTGTATTTGCAATAACTTATATACACATCATAAATTCTAAGTACAACGGCTTGATATTTTGTACGAAAATACATGTCAAATATACATTTCTGTTTTTCATGTTAATCAACATTCATAAGGTTACTTTCTCGAAGGCTGTGCGCACTGTATTCTTGAGCTGATCGTTGGTTAAATAACAGTGCTTCTGCACATTCTCCTTGATGAACTAGTATATTTTATCTGGGGTTGTCAAAGCAAAGCTTCAAGACTGGGTTCAGACTTTGTAGAATCGTTTAATCGGACGAGGATCGTGCATTTGTCTAACTCATCTGCCGTTGCCTCCATGAGGTTTTGATTTGACAACACGATAACGCACTCTGGGGTTTCATTAAGGAAAACTTGTGAAGCGCCATTATTTAACCAACATTCAGCTCAAACATGCAGTGCGCAGAGCCTTCGAGAAAGTGGCCCCAAGAATGTTTGTTTATTAACATGAATAAAACTTAGCGCATTCCGCTATGAAAAGACCACGTAGTGACAAAGTTGTTTTGGATTCCTAAGATTCCTGGACGTCCACCTTCTGTAGTAGGTTCTTGCAAATGGACATTTGTATTAAGACGGATTTTGTGCGCATCCTGTAAGTACATATAACTGGCGCCATGTGGCTAATACATTTTATTAGGAGACTTTGTATTAAAATACCGTTTGGGGGTCAGCCTTAAAATACGCCATTCAACGCCATTCCTAAACGCCGTTAAAGAGAAGTCACCATAGTGTGAAGGAAGGCCAGATAGAACAGATCGCTTTCAAACAAGACACTACTCGAAAAGCAGTTCTTCGGAGCCCACTAAAAAATGGAGCTCCTATTGTCTTCAGTATTTCTGTGCTTAACCGTATGACGAACTTAACCACTTAGAAAATCGCTGGGTACCTATATTTAAAATTTTACTGTGTCAGCTTAAAGTAAGAATATATTAAGTAGTCTTCAGGTTTATGGCAAATTACAGAAAAACGAGGTGGAGCTTTCCAAAGCACCGTTAGTTGCTGTAGACTGTTCACAGAGTCGTTTAGATAGCCCTACTTAAGATACTTTTCTCCTCATTTTGTATCCTACCATTTGTGAAATGGGCCTAATGACATCAAGGCGCGAGTCAAGTGAAAACGTGAAATTGTTATGAAACTTAACGTATTACCAGAAGCCAATTCGTACTCTGAAATGTAAGCAGAAAAAAATTTACACTCAATAACACTTACACTCATACGTCAAGACTGAACTACTGTATTTAATTCGCTGCCAATTTACTATAGGCTATTCACGATAAAGTCAGCACTTTTTAAAGCATTTGGAAAAATAGCCAATAAATATATTTTTTTAGCCTTAGACGTAAACTTCCGAGTGAGGTGGAATACATACTGTGTTTATTACATTAATGGCAATATTTATTTAAAAAGGTGGTTAAAGGATAAGAAATGGCTGAAAGGAAAAAGTAACTAGGACTTCAGTGCTCACTTTACCGTGAATAGCCTATAGCAGCCAGCATGTCAGTGTGCGCGGTAGCATATATGCATATAACTGATAGCTATATCGTCCATACGTTTAATTCAGAAGCGTTCACTTTACCGTTAACATCCTTTATCTACGTCATCCTCTGGTTATTCCAGGTCAGCCTTTTTACTATACGTGCTTAGCAAGAAGAACGAGAGTCGGAGAGTAAAGATCGGCGGCAGATAACCCGGCCGACATCCGGGGAACCACCATCAGCATAAGCGGCGGACCGCGGCTACTGGCGCATGCGCGGCGCGTACCTCGCGCTCGCTCGTGTCAACACAGACCCGCGCCTCTTGCAGGCCTTCGGCAACCGGCTCACGCAAGACGGCGGGGTGAGGCCCCGCAGACAACCGGCCGCCGAGAAACAATACTTCCAAACGCCCTCCCTTACCCAACCTTCCGCGCACACACTCCAGGCAGGGACGCCGCCAGGATCTGAAATCACAATCCTACAAGCTTCTGACGTAGCTTGTTTCTTAAACAGCAACTGTTCTTTGGTTCACAGTACGGTTTCATCCTGAATTCTATCCCTCAAATGGCTTGCTTGCTTGTATGTGGAAGTCTTTTGTACGCGTATGCCCTTTCCCAAATGCATAGAAACGAGGTGGTTCAATGATACCGTCCTAAATTGTGGGTGGAGTTACAACATAGCATCTGTTCCTCCCAAAATTATACAAGTGTCACGTCCTTTGATGCCTTTAATCTTTATTACAATTAACTTTAGTTACGGCAAAACTTTACGATGTGCTGCAGCAGAAAATTCGTGTTATTATATGAATATATTGTTACACGTCTACTGCCGCACGGGGCGCGTGCAAAATGAGCGGACTCTGCTTTGTCGTGGGTGACCCTCCTCGACCCTCCTCTCACCTAAGACACACCTGCTCGCNCCCAACAGTCGGGGGAATGACTGACAGCGGTGACCTGACTGGCGTCACAGCCCCTTCTCTTACCCACTGCTGGAGAAGCCAACGAGTTTAGAGGACGTACGCTCAAAAATATTCTGGGAACTATGACTCTCCGCGCAACGCGGCATTTAGAGAAATTTTTGGACGATGGCCTATGGCCCAATAAATATTGCAGCGGTCCAAGCATCTGCAGTCTTTCTGTGGAAGCCAATTGGCTGAGTGCGGTAATAGAGCGACGCGTGGTGGAGAGAGACATTGGCGAAGGGGACGGACGACGAGAAGAGACTGCGAGGCAACGGCGGGTTTGTGGTGTGAATGGACGACAGGGTGTGATACCAGACGAGTGAAGGCTACAGTGCATGAGGGCACTCGGAGAACTCTAGAACATTGCAGACTGGTGGGACCTGGACCAAACTGAGGTGGGTGGGACTGTACGAATATGTGACACGGACTTTATTGTAAATATCCCAGCTGTAAAACATGAACATACAATTTATAAAGTAATTCTATAGGTTTTGATTCGCTTCAATTGGGAGTGATTTTTAATTATTTAATTACATTAATTTCAAATTGTAGTGATTGAATTCATTAATTGTAAACAGCAAATGATAATGTGTAATAATTGAAATAATTTTATTGCAGTTATTGTAAATAAAATTAGGCAATTATAATGAACCCTGTTTAATTAAAACCTCTAGCTCTTTACGAACATGATATTGCCCACTGACTTGAGGAAATTTTAACAATATGAATTTAGAGAGAGGGGGGGGGGGGAAAGGTAATACACTAAAATATTATAAAAATAAAAACCTTTACAGAGGGAAAATCTTCCGAATACTCTTTCCCATTCTNAAGGTAATACACTAAAATATTATAAAAATAAAAACCTTTACAGAGGGAAAATCTTCCGAATACTCTTTCCCATTCTCCGCCACTTCCCAACAGTCTTGAAAAAAGTAGCCCATAGTTTTGGACCTACGTCTCAACTTGTACCCCTCCCCTCCCCCCATTAAAATGCTACAGCGCCACTGACCCTTCCCATGTTCATTTTCCACGTACTGAAAGTTAAACATTGCTGCAATTGGTGACCGTATTGCTAGTATGCCTGCCTCCTGCCATAGCGATCTGTTTTGGATCCTCAGAGGTCAGCGGATCAGAAGTCGGATTTGTCATGTAGGAGGTGAGTTTTCTAGAGGTATTCTCGTTTTCCCACCAATAGGCCTGCATTACCTCGCTAGCAGATCGTGCGTATCGTTAAAAATAGAATGTGCATTTTACACGCATCATATGTGTCGCACATCAAGTGTCACCTTAGTGTTCTTTACTACTACTCATTCAACATTATGTATGCATGCACTGACAGCTTCCTTAAAATCCACGATTGTCACGGCGGCTTGGCGTACAGCCAGACGTGACAAGGGATGTCCCTGACCTGCAGCACGAAGCGAGAGGGCGATGCAAGAGGTCACTTGCTGTGGGCGTGTGCAGAATTATCGACCGGCAGCTCTTGAAACGTTCACCCGGCGAGTGGAGCTACATTCTCCGGCCGCTCACAGCACTGATGCAGGCCAATTATGACCCACGAACGCTAGTTCGCTTCCGAACGCAACTCTACGTTGTACCGTGTCCCAAAAAGCGTTTTAGAGATTATGACCACTCCTACTTACGTCGATCGCTACCTTTTGCTTCAAAGCAAACAATTTGCGCTAACACACTTTGCGAAGACAGTTGGCAATATTTACATTGAAAAATATATCTTTTGAATAAAATCGAAGCAAGTTGTCATCAACGTTTCCCAACAGACATTCTTGACGTCACCGAAATAAACAACACGTGCGCAAAGAAGAAAATAAGTATAACAATACACACAACAAAAATCGAGCAAAATATTGAAACAAGGTCNACAACACGTGCGCAAAGAAGAAAATAAGTATAACAATACACACAACAAAAATCGAGCAAAATATTGAAACAAGGTCATTTAGCACGAAGTTGTGAACTGTGATGTTTCATATTTTGCATATACCCTTACGTGCGTTTTTCTTGTGTACCTGCTGATAATCATAGCTTATAAACGATAGCATTCCTAGTCTATTAATAAAATGTCACGTAAATATCAGGAGTTTATAAAATGTGTGTGTTTTGAGACTAGACTTCNACAACACGTGCGCAAAGAAGAAAATAAGTATAACAATACACACAACAAAAATCGAGCAAAATATTGAAACAAGGTTATTTAGCACGAAGTTGTGAACTGTGATGTTTCATATTTTGCATATACCCTTACGTGCGTTTTTCTTGTGTACCTGCTGATAATCATAGCTTATAAACGATAACATTCCTAGTCTATTAATAAAATGTCACGTAAATATCAGGAGTTTATAAAATGTGTGTGTTTTGAGACTAGACTTCNCATTCCTAGTCTATTAATAAAATGTCACGTAAATATCAGGAGTTTATAAAATGTGTGTGTTTTGAGACTAGACTTCTGGAAACTCTATTTTCACTCAAATAATGCAACTTTACGAACAGAATATTCTCTTTAAAGAGTTAATTAATAATAAAAAAGTCATACCATGAACCATATTTATTTAGTTAATTGTAAATTGTAGCTCTTAATACATAATTAAAAAACTGCAATTACATTAATTGCATTTTTAACTCGTACGTAGTACATAATAAAAAATATGTCAGGCATATGTAGAAAATGTTCATAATTGTTGTGCACGGCAAGAAAATTTGTTTAAAGAACTAGTTGGTTTAAACGTTGAAACAGGACTATTAGATATAAAAATAATTATAGATCATAGCGGATTGGAACCCACGAACATCCTACCTCTAGTGGAAATGAAAATGAATACTTTAACATGCGGAATATACTGTTTAAGTTCCACTGTTTAATTATAACAGTTTTTGTTCACGAGGTTGCGGCCACTCATGAAAAATGACCGCCATTCTCTCTTGCTGCGCGAGACGCAAAGTGGTTTGCGCGGTGTCGTTTTTTATCGTCGAAGCAGACTGCGTTCGCAACTGAGCGGTCGTAATCATAACTAACGCAAAGTACGGTTTTGCGCCATAGTCGAACGCAAAACTGCTTTGCGTTTCCTAGCGTCGCGGACACAATAGACCCTCTGGACCGTCTCTTTGCTATCCTGCATTACAGGCTGTTCTTTCCCTTCCTGCTGCTAAACTTTCCTGGCAAAATCTTGCATCCTACCGGTGATGCTCGGAATATGATCACGAAAACGCACGTGTACCAGGTGTACACACTTCATTCAAGAGCCATGGGGCCCGACTGCTTAGAATTTTTTTTTTGCGTGCAACACTCAGAAGCACGGTAACCATATTACTACACTGACATGCAACTACAGGCTCGTCGCTCCCTTGCGCAGTGCTCTGTAAGGCCTACTGATGCGCAATGCACAAGTCCTGCTGTGGTGTAAGGCGCCCTTCGCTAGTATGTATATTTTAAAAGTCAGTGTGCAGATCCTTAACATTTATAACAGCTTGCAGAAAACCGTAGTCTGCTTTTGATCGAATTCTGTGTTACTGCTAGCGTGAATTTAGACCATTCCTCCACGAGTACCTCTCAAATGATTTTTTTTTTTTGCGGACGAACGACGTTTCCTTCATATGTGCATCGAGAAGTGCCCACAGATAAATGGGTTCAAAATTGAATTCTGTGGTCGTATAATAATCGCACTCTGTTCTTCACGGCGGTGCGCTTGCGTCATTGGCATGCTGGAAATGGAAGACCCAATCAAGTCACAACTTTTGCACACTATCGTGTAAATTACCGCGCCACGTGTCTACGTTATTTCATATGGTCCATGGTACCTTACATTACCGCTAGGTTTCCAATTCCAGAAGCCACCATACATCCCTAAACCATGATAGTACCACCTTCATTTTAACGGTTGAAAGCATATGCTTGGATTGGAATTCTGTGATAAGCTTGCGCCAAACTTTTTCTTTCCCTCGGATCCGAACAAACTGAACTTAGACTCATCAGAAAATATAACTGTTCCAAAACTGTATCGGCTTCTTGAAGCATTCCTTAGCTAATGCAAGCGTTTCTTGCTGTTAATTTACGAAATATGTTAAGTATCTTCTTCCTGGGAGATTTACCATGAATATTAACCCCATTCAAAACATTTCTTAGAGTCTGAGCACTTCCTTTTTGTTGGACGTTTTCTGGATGTTTGAAGCTATTGATTATAAATTTTTAAAGGGATCCTTCTGCGTAATATTGACATGCATCTAAGCTCTGGTGATAAACACACTCGGACGCCCGGATCAAAGCTTTTTTTTTTGTCGCGCCAGTCTTTGTGTTTTTTTTTTTTTTTTTTTTTCCTGCAGAGTAGCTGACAAAGCTCGTCTCCAATTTTGCGATGGTCTTTTACTTGTGAATGGAGCAACACAGTTGTGTCACGCAAAAACAATGAATGTTACTTCTGCTTCGAACTCATGGTGACTGTCGCGCAACATTGCGCGAGACTAATGAATGATCTACAAACAACCTCCCGTGGGTACTGTGTTAGAAGACGTTGCGTTTAACACCACAACCGATATGTACGGCAAACCTTCTCTTTGCTAATACTTTTATGTTTACTGACATGTACAGTTAACCAGCCTCAACAACGTGGGTCTGCCAATACTTTGTGTAGCGTCTGGAATTTCGCAGAGAGGCAACCGATGCTCGGCGCCCGAAATCAGGTAATAGAGGTACTTCTTTCATGCACAGTTCGACCCACGGCGCTTTGAAGTACACCAATGGCTAGTGGTGTCGGGCAGCGGTTATTATATATATTTAAATTGTATTAAATTAATGCACGGCACATATTCTAGCAATATCAATCATTGTGTTTCGGTGCCGACAGTCTAAATAAGAAGCGATATGTTACTACATTAGTGTACATGTCGCTATCAACAGTATGTTCGCTGAAGCTTAAAACACTTTCCCCTTTTCATGTATAAAATTAACTTCATACTTTATAAGAGTTACAGCGCCTCGACACCAACGATACTATCTTACAGTCCGACAGAAGACCCGTAGCGTACCACAAAGCAGGAGCTTAGGCACTAGGGACGGATTTTTAATAATACCTCTTATTCGGACTTCACAGAAAGATAGAGCTGGTACATCGTTGAGGATTCAAGACTAGCTCTTGGGGTATACTCTACAATGAGACTGCAAAAACTGGAATGGAGTAAGCGAGCTCCCGGGGTCAGCACAGTAAAATGTTCACGGCTGTGTTTACATTTGGTCCAATATCGTGTCCAAGGTTCCGTTGTGACAGTGGATATCCTTGTACCGACACAGCTGCCTGCTTTTTCGGTCCCGCGGCTATCCAGTGGCTACGTGTCAAAGTCACCCGGGTTAGAGGGAATTTTTTTCAACTATCCATCTAAAACCGTGGGGATAGCCGTCATGCTTTCCTAAATACAATATAGAACTTTGTGAATATGTTCTATCTACCACGCCAGTTTTTTCTGAGAAATGCTAGAAAATACCAATAGTAACCACACTGTTCCGAATGAACTACATTATCGATAATTACAACCCACATCCATTAAACTTTACACAAAACTGTTAACGAGTTACAGTGACGATGTAGGTACTTTAAGACAATCTTTTTTCAGGAAAATAAAACTTTGGTACTGAATATCATAACAGTGTCGAAAGCGCTTCTGAAGTTTAAAACGCTTTAAAATTCTCCTCCTTCCCAATAGCCGATTTCACGAACCAACCAGCTNTCTCCTCCTTCCCAATAGCCGATTTCACGAACCAACCAGCTTACTACACTGACAGTGCAATAGAGGGATTCCAACAGCTTAACAGAATAAAAATGTTAATAGGCTGAGGGATTGCAGCTATCAACGAGTAGTCTAAACAAAACAGTCTTTCCTGCTACCAGAATATTAAAAGGAGATTTTAAAGTTTGTGTGCAAGGATTTTTTACTTTTGAAAAAGTGTATTAGGTTAAAAAAAAAAGATTAGTGTTACATTATGTTTTGAGGTAAGCAGTGCGAGCTGGTCATCCGACGGCTGCCTGTACGCGGAATGTAAATGTCTTTCGTACTGTGTAAAAATTAAGGCCAGAATTTTATAAACTGTTCACCGCTGGTATCAGTAATAACAATAAAACTTGAAAATATTTAAGAGTATATCACAGGATAAAACTGCCGTAAACTTCGCCACCATCCTTTTTAAAAAACACTGTTTCCAAGCATTTTTTCAGAATTTTAAATTTTAGTCAATTCGCGGTTTTGTCACACTTTTTAAATCAAACATTTGAAAAAAAAAACCATGAATGACATTCTGGTGGTTTCCTAAATATTCCATATATCAAGCGTTTTATACTTCTGTTAACATAATTGTATCTTATTTTTTGTTAAATTAAACTTTTACTTGTAAATTGTCTGTAAATTATATTTCGTTTATAATTAATATGGATAAAAACAGTGAGAAAATAGGTGGGTGTGTTGGTAATGCCTAGCAAGAAAAAGTTCTTATGCAAAATTTTATTACACCGAGTGCGCACGAATGCTCTGCGCATTCCCTTTCGTGTAATTTTCTAGACTGTTCAGCTTTGTAAGCATGAGACGGAGGAATATTCTGGAAGTAGAACTTAAGCAGGACTTCATAAAAGTGTGAGGTAACGATGAATTGCCTATACGAAGTAATCGCAGACGCTGTGAAGGGCTTGGCAAGGTCCGCCACGTAGCTATTAGGCTGTTCACGGTTGAACGTCTAAAAGCTCTGATTAGGATCTAAGTTTCTTCTCATTCTGTATCCTTCCATCGTATACAAAATTAACACTGTCATAGGCCTGTCCACTTTAGTCATGCGTTAAGTGAAAAACTGAGATAGTTAGCAATGTAAATATGTAAGCGCAATGTAAATTCGCACTTGCGTATGGAACAAGAAGCACCAACTTATGTGCTTATGTGACCATACATTTTAGCATTACATTCGCAATACAAACTAAATTCTTAGAATTACAGTTGTTAATTCACTGCTAACATAATTGAGATCCTGCATGCCAGTGTGTACTGCGTCATGTGTTATGGGCAGTAATTTTTTTTCATTGGTTGATTTCAAAACTGCTCACTTTACCGTGAACAGCCATTAATCAACTTATTCTTGTTGTCGCCTTCCCTGGTATGTTAGTGCATTCTGCGCAACTTTTAACGTGAGAAGATTGGCGAACCACTGCTGGCAGCTTACTAATACCATCTCTCTGCATTATTCAGTGGGAGACGAATGACGCCAGCGGCTGGCACTGATCGCCCCTTCCCGCCGGTGTTTTATAGGATCGTAGAGGGAAAACGGGGTAGTGTGTCCATGCGAGCTGCGCATCAGCCACTCCCCGTGTTCCAGCATTGGACTGTTTTTCTGTCAATACCACTATAAAACACAACGTGGCTATGATTTCAAGTTATAAAGCTGTTTATATAAGTAGATGTTTTGCGATGTTCGAAACACGCCCATCAACTTTGTTTTACTGAACAACATATTTTAGTTTACTGAGCGAAATTTCCGGTCACCATCGACGACCAATTTTAATGATTGAAACTGGCAACTAGAAATAATACAGCGAACCTTTGATTTTATAAGGGGGAAGGTCTGTTCGTTAGTCGTCTGGTATTGCTGAAAGAAATGCACACAGTCGCTTGGCTAGTAAAAGTAGGCATGAAAACCAGCATAACTATATATGTATCCATTGTATAATTTTCATGTGTAACAAAATACTGTACTTTTTTTGTATCCANGTAACAAAATACTGTACTTTTTTTGTATCCATGACCACATAATGTGCCTTCCTATTTCAGAGCTTTAGCGAGCTCGCGACGGATGATAGTTCCATAATCATGAATATAAACTAGTTGCGACTATAGATTTAGTCTGGCTAGTCCCTTCAGACTTGAAACTTCATTCCCTACCATTTATTTAGCCAAAGTATTTCATTCGTATGTGGGGTTTGTGTTGGAAATATAAAATTAAACAAGTTCATGACTGTTGGCCACGTGACAGTTTTACTAGCGATGGGTATGTCAGTGTTGGTATCACGCGCAGAAGACAAATATGTGTACAGACTATTCACGGTAAAATGAGCACTTTTGAAAGCCCTCATTTGGAATAGTAATCAAATACATTTTTGGCCTTTGAAGTTAAATTGAGAGTGCAGTAGAATACACACACACTGTTTAGTACTTACAGGGAAATATTTATTTAAAAAGGTGATTAAAGGATAAA
>NQII01004395.1:3073-34193 GCA_002778355.1 Clitarchus hookeri
TAATACGAGTAGCCAAAATAGAGTACCACACCTGAGAAGTGTTTCTGTATGTTGTTTTTGTTAAACGCGAGACAATATAATTATCCAGTTAAGTGAAACGTCAAAAGACTACCTTATTGAAATACCCTCAACCTTCTAGGCACCTTATAGTCTATGCCTGGAGGAATTAACTACAACCCTATAAACCACCCTATATTCCACAAGTGGGGAATAACGTCAAGTTCTTCCCTCTTTTTGTCTCTCTCAGCCACGTGACTAAGAGAGACAAATCCTTACATGAAAAAAAAAGAAGAAAAAAAATGTGCGTGCGTGCACTCACCCACACACACACACAGAGAGAGAGAGAGACATATATATATGTCTATCAGCCACTACCCCTTACACACCTGGCCACAGAACAAGTGCGCCTGGCGATCCTAGAAATTGTATCAAGATCATCCGCCACTCGAAATAGTTGGACCTATCATCACTAGTATGTCAAAGCAAATGGTTTCGCACTAAAATGTAATGCAATACATTTTAACGAGAAATTATTATTTGCAAAAAATGTTCTTTTGTGACAAAAGGTAATTTTTTCCCCTTAAAGTTCGTGTTTAATTGTATCTAGTGTAAAATCAACATGATTTTAAAACAAAATATTAATTTTACTCAATGGAGAGCATCTTCATGAACAAAATGATAAGCCCAGAAGCATAAACTTACTTAAAAATTGTTTGAATATAGAGACTTGTACTACCAAGCGTAAAGTTCATTTTCAGTAACTTCCTGCAGGGTAATATAATTTATTTCAGACATGATTTTGAGTGATTAATTATTATCGACACTGAAGAAATAAATTTTAATCACCTTATTTAGTCATTTCTGTCTCAAAAGTACAGGTTTTTTGCAGTGAAATATAATTAAATACTCTAAAATACTTACATCTGCCAAGTGCACAAGGTGTCGCCAACGTGTAGCGGTGTGGAGGAGAAATCTTCCTGCTGCTTCCCTTTCTGTCTACCCGAGCCAGCTGCATTGTGAACACACTGCCCGATCGGTAATCTCTCCGTGCACTCTCAGCTAATTGAGTGCGTGCGGGACATTAAAAATGTGACTTGCATTTGGTGTCATATTATTTTTATTTTTAGAGGATTTGAAAGTTTTAGGTCAGATTACAATTAATTAGATACTGTATTTCGAGATGTTCTACTGTATTCACCCGAAAATAAGACTACCCTGACTGTAAAACTACCCCCATATAATAAGATCATGTTTCAAGAAAAAAAATAATTTAATCACAATTTTAATTTTCTCGCTTAGAAAGTCACTGAAAAAAAAAAAAGGATCTATCATAAAAAATTTATTGAGATTGATGCTATAAATGTACACTATAATAAATGTTAGTGTTTAATAGGGTTGGGTCGAATAACAAAAAATATCGGTTCCGGTTTTGGTACAGATTCTACAATTTAAATATCGGTTCCATTTTGAATACTTGCATTTTGCTTGCAACTTCATTCAACCAATGCAGGTAAAATTCATTAAATATTTTATTTAACCTACCGAAGAATTGAACAATAACAAAGTATGAAGATAAGATGTAATGTATACAGATAAACTTGTATTAAATTGATTTAAAGTTAGTAAATATGTATCAAATTATTTTTTTTTACATTAATAGGCGGTGATTGTGATATGTTTGGAAAATACTTTAACTAAATAACTCGCAATGCTAAAAGCCAGATCATTGTGGCATTGCTTTAACCTATGGTCATTAAAGGAATGTCAACAACTCCAGTGGGCGACCTGCTTCCTTTTTCTTTTTGCTTCTTTTACATAGTGACAGGGCGCCCCACTTGCTTTTTTTTTTTTGCTTCTTTTATGCAGTGATCTGCTTGTTTTTTTGCTGTGTTGGCATGCCACACCTCTAAAAAAAAGTCTCTTCCCTTCTCCAGCCCCCTTGACTGGGCTATTCTCTGCCTTACAGGAAACAAAGAAGGCATGGAGAAATGTATTGATCACCTAGCAGTGTGGCTTACATGGGCGGGCTGAGTGATAAAGACAGAGAAGGGAGAGGACAGTTTACAACTACCACTCCTTAATTTTTTTTCGTGTATGGTGCACCCCAGAATTTTTTTCCTTTATTTTTGAGGAAAAGGGAGCGGTATACAGGAGGTAGTTATTTTTGTAAGGACAGAGTTAANCACAGAGTTTTGCAGTACATTTATTGCTTTTTTAGAAACGAGAACTGAGTAGTTGTTGTTAACCTAAAACCGGTTCCGAGTCAAACCTCAAGAACCGGTATAAATTGGAACCAAACCGACCCATCCCTAGTATTTAATTTTTTTAAGACATTAAATAAAATAAAATAAGACGAAAGTTTGTAAACATTAATCTGAAAATATTTTCTGAAAGAAAAGAGTTAAAATAATATGCCATATACAGTATTTAATTTTTTTAAGACATTAAATAAAATAAAATACTGTATATGGCATATTATTTTAACTCTTTTCTTTCAGAAAATATTTTCAGATTAATGTTTACAAACTTTCGTCTTATTTACTGTTTTAGAACAATACATGACCATAGACTAAAATAACAATAAAAACGTAGATACTAAGCATTTGAAACAAATATGTACAGATAGTGCCACCCTTATGGAACTAAAACCATGCATCATTTACTGCAGGTCGTTGGTAGTTTGGAATACGGTCGTGGTATGAAAGTGTAAAAAGTGCACACTACATTCATATCATGTTATCTACGAGTTCCATGTCTTGAATCCCAAATGGCCGCCATTGTTTACATAGCAGCAGTAGGTTAATGCTATAACCGCAATGTAAATAGGGAAGTTTAGATATAACTGAATTAGTGTTATTATCAAGTGTGTGTGAATATTTATGATGAAAAATATATGCATTTACATGTGATATGATTGGCAGTCGAATGGGTATGTAAATTGCATTTTATTGTAGGTTGAAACAGTTTGCTGTCGATTGTAAGACAACCCCTATTTCTTTAAATACAGTTTAAAATGAAAACTATGGTCTTATTTTTGGGTGAATATAGTACTATTTGTAGTAGTTTGCAGGCTTTCGTCATTGTCATAATGACTTGGCTTCTAGGTTGGAGCTGTGCCTGGTTGGTTTCTGGAACAGACATCCTGGCAATATAAACAGAGGCGATGGATACAAGCTAAGTAAAACCTGGGGCCCACTTTTCAGAAAAAATAGGTTAAAAAACCTGCCAAGCCACAAATCAAAGTGACCCCGATCTCAATTGGCAGCCACAGTAGCCAATCAGAGGTGACAAGACAGTGATTGACTGCCCCAGAAGCCAATGGGAGGGCTCGTCCTTCCCCATTGGCCGCCTGGACAACCAATCACAGGCTGAACTCACCAAGACCATCTACAGTAAAATTTCACTATAACAAACTAGAAGGGACCTGAAATGTTACTTGTTTGTTATAGTGAAGTTTTTTGTAGTGAAAGAATATACACAGAAATTTTGAGTGAGGTGGATACAACATTTATGGCAACACAACTAGTCATTATTGGGTAAGCTACTTTATTTAATCATAAGAAACATAATTACATGTCAAAAAAATTTTTTTAGTTTAATTTTTTATTTTTTTTGTAATTATATCGCACTATGGGTCAGTTGCTCAAACATTTAGTGTACTGATAATTTCATTACTTCTTGGATGTTTATTATAATTTACACCATACATTTCAACTTGTATATGGTATTCAGTTTCAGGAGCATAACTATATTCTACTACAATACAGTAGGCCTATCTGAAACGTCTACGGATAAGTGTATTTCAGGTTATGTAACAGTTATAAACCACACAAGAGTAATTTTTTCACCAAAAAAATTGCCAAGATTTTATGACTACAATTTTTTAAGATAATGTATCTTCAACAGAAATAATTTATTAGCATTAAAAAGCAACATAATCTGTATAGCATCGCATAATAATATTTTACTCAGCTTTTATCAGATTTCACAGCATACCGAAGCAGTTTAAATGGCACACTAGAGGTGCTGTAATTTATTCACTTTAGAAAACAACATAACCTCCATGCATACATACCGCTCGTAAACGAGAAAATGATGTCGCTGCAGTTCAAGAGAAAGGTGCTACATAGTTTGCACACCAGCAGCGCCACAAGCGCTTGTGTACAGACACGCCATTTTGTGTGACAATTTGCCATGGTTTTATCATGTCCAGTTACACTACCATCTGTGGAATAGCTATGGCACGGCCACGGCACTTTTTTTTTTATAAACATTGGAATACTTTACAAAATGTTTGGTTATCTTACAGAGGAAAAAAATCTGAATTTATGACGCAAGCAAGGAATTGAGCCATAAAGTGTTCATTAAGGTGAATATTTTATTAAACTGCCAAAAGTCTTAACGTAAAAATTTGTTGAAATAAAAGAAAAATCCATTGTATTGCATAGGCTTATGCAGGACCAAAACAGTTGTTTGTTATAATGAAATGTTTGTTAACATGAAATTCGTTAAAGCGGTGCTTTACTGTGTATAAGAGCCTCGTCCAACACTGAGCTTTCCGTCATCTTGTAACCCTGCATGTACTGCGAAACGTCTGTTCCAGAAACCAACCAGACGCAGCTCCAGCCTGGAAGCCAAGACAGCCATATTATATTCTTTATTTAGACGAGTAGAGGTGAAATGTTTTTTAATGTATTATTTACAGTAACACTAATATAGTAATGCTTTTTTTAAAAATTCCTATTTTTATTGTGTTTTTCAGGGAACATCATTTACAGATAATGTACAGCTCTTAATTATACTCAAAATCAATTCTAATCAGTAGGGATAGGTTGGTTCGGTTCTTCGGTTCCAATTTATACCGGTTCTTGAGGTTTGACTCGGAACCGGATTTAGGTTAACAACAATTACTCGGTTCTTGGTTCTACACAGCAATGGCAAAACTATGTTGTTACAAAAATAAATACAGTATTTACTCACGTACAGTGCGCCCTATTTTCCCAACATAAAGGAAAAAATTTCTGGGGTGCATGCTACCATATCACAATCACCACATATTAATGTAAAAAAAGAATAATTTTTTTACATATTTACTAACAATAAATAAATGTAATACAACAAGTTTATCCGTATACATTAAAACTTATCTTCACACTTTGCTATAGTTCAATTCTTCCATAGGTTAAATAAAACATTTAATGAATTTTACCTGCACTGGTTTAATAAAGTTGCAAGCAAAAGGCAAGTATTCAAAATAGAACCGAATACTGAAACAGATGTTTAAATTGTAGAATTGGCACCGGAACCGGAATCGACATTTTTTGTTATTCGACCCATCCATACTAATAAGGTTAGAAGTTGTATTTTATTGTGTACATGTCAGAACCCTATCTACTGAAACCCTGCATGTATGGAAATTTTTTAACAGCCCCCCTGAAAAACAGTAGATAGGGAGCCTACAGTATTTTATTACTGTAAGCTTGCAAACATATTCTTAAAACCATATTCATCTCAATTTCTTCCAGTTTACTGCAATTTTTCTATTTTTCCTTCAGCAACTGTATTCAATATTTTGAGGGTTCCTGGGTAGGTAGTTACAAGTTCACTGCACTTGTTGAATACAGGTTCAACAATATGGAATCTAATTATACCACTAAATTTTAACATTAAAAAAAAAAAAAGATATGTTTTCTACAATGCACGCTTTTGAGTAACATAACCTGAATGGGGAGATTTTTGCATTTGCAAACACTGAGAGAAGCTACCACCAAAGTGGCAAATACCTCAAAGGCCATTTACTGATCACAGGGATGCACAAAGTTTAATTGTTTTTCTGACATAAAAATTACATTTACACTGTGTATATACACATGCACACCCATGTGCATACATACACAGTATGACAATCCTTCGTACAGCATCACACACAGAGCAGTAACAGACAACATTATCTCCCAACTACAGTAGGCACCAAGCCACTTTGTTACCATCTTGATAGTAAATTCCCATTCAAGTCAATGTGGAACCACAGCCTCGGCAATCATAACTACTGAGGTCAAACACTGGCTACTACTGCCTGCAGCCAGCCACAGCATCCAACTTAAAAAACTTCCACTCTATGAAGTGAAAAAATAATACTGTATTTAAAATACATAACACAACAGTACACTGAAAGTGGGTTCATCAAGTTCAACTGCACAAATCAAAATGCAATTGTGGGGACCTACAATTATAATGCTGTACAAGAGAACAATACAGCAATTATGAAACTTTGCATAGAAACTGTACAAGAAAATGATGAATGAAAATTTGGGAACAAAGTATTCTACATTTTTCAACAGATCTCAAAATATGGTATTTTATAAACAGCGAAGTCTGACACCATTAAGTTTACATACAAATTATCAAACAACATTACTTTAGGAAGAGAGAAAACAATTACTTATTAAAAAACAGTTCGAGTGGCACAACATATGTGAAATGTAAAAATCTAATATACACAAAGAAAAACCAGTATTAAGAAAAATGTCTATGCATAAATATGTATTACGAAAAAACTGTCATAAAACGTTCTTGGACTCCAAGAAAACCTTACTGGNTATGTATTACGAAAAAACTGTCATAAAACGTTCTTGGACTCCAAGAAAACCTTACTGGGTTGCCATAGTTTGAATACAAACTTAACTGTACGTGTCCACAAACACACACGACAGCTGTACATGTCTCAGTCACTGCCAGACGCAGATCCAGACTCCTCTGCATCACTTGATGGAGGAGTGCTAGCAATCGGCTCCTCGTCTTCTTCCCCGCTTGACTCCTTCTCCTTCTTCACGGCTGGCTCTGCCTTTACTGCTTTCTTGTCACCTGCATCCTGAAACACACAGCATGCTGTGTCAGTCCCTGCATCACAACAGCTGCCGCCAAATGCACCATTTACTGCACCTGTGGCGTTGGGTCAATGTGTGTGCAGACTCACAGAACGGTGGAAGTCAGGTGTACTCACGGATTTGGGTGGCTTCTTGTCAGCATCGTCATCACTGGACGAGTCATCATCACTGATGTACTCCTTACTCTTGACGTTCTTCATTGGTGATGACTTGGTGATGGACTCTTTCCTCTTTGTTTCCTTGGGCTCCTTCTTGGTATCCTTCTTCTTAGCGGCCGTGGCAGCGGCCGCGACCTCGGCCCCACCTCCTGATGCCTTGTACTCCTTCATCGCCTCGTTGTATTCCTCCTTTGCCTTGGATGCCTTCGCCTCCCACTCCTGCCAACAAATACTAATGTCATATCACTTCCTACTAACAATCTGGTCTGCCGACAAGTTCTACGACAGCTCTACAAAGCAACATAATGCATAAAGTTTGTAGATGTAGAAATTTCTAGTGCTGAAAGGAAGACAAGAATTTACATTTTCCTGTTTTTTTGCATTGTTTTTTCCAGATCCCATTTATTCTCCTTTAAGTTTAATGCATTGCTTTCCCGCAAATTACATTGAAAAAATTGTTTTGTTCCCGCTTTATAGGCCACATATAAAACACAAACATCAATATCGTTCCAAACGTCACAGAGAGAGAGTAATAACAAGTTCATGAAACTTCAGACCATCACAACTTTGACTAGTGAATGAGTGAAGAAATTTGGGTGGCTCTTAACAAGAGGTCTTGAGAGAACTTGGAATAGTGTGTGCTATTATCTGGTCACAATCAGAGAACAGTAAATGCTGAGAAAGCAAGATGGCAGCAATAGTAGAATCTTACTGCCACTGCAAATGCTAGTGGTATTCGACTGCACACTGTTGAACATGTTGGTGTCTATGGAAATAACCTTCAGCACAGTAAACAAGGAAACGTCTGAAATCACGTTTAGAAGAGTTTTAGTTATTTATGATATTAACTCAAGTTTGTTTTGTGCGATGGCAGGAAAAAAAAGGTGGCAAACACTTTTGGTTAAATAAATATTTAAAAAATACAAAGCCTGATGAGTTTGCATGAACTCGTGTAGATCTTGCATACAAATTATAAATACCTGCCTGTAAGGTTAAAAAAACGGCAACATTGTTGCAAAGAATGGTGCATTGTGTAAACAGAGCACAAAAAAAATAAGGGAAAGAAAAACCATAAATACACTGACGAAAAATTAAAAGGACCGGATTATATTAGTTTTGAGTAGATATTAGAGGCACATGGTGCGAATCTGCCACCGGCAGAACAATTTTGTGTTTAAAAATGTGTATAACTGCTTGGTTATTCGTCAGTGAACTGTCTAGAATAGTTGGGTTTATAAGTTTAAGTTGCTCATGGCAAATGTTTTGCAATCTTCTATTTGTATATATTTTGAGGATAAGTATTTCATGTTAAGTGGTACTTATTAAGAGAAAATAAGATGTAGGAAAGACAGTTATGTAATATCTATATTATCTTACTTATTTTTCTATTGAAATTTACCCATAGAAGGAGTTTATTAAAGAAGAGAACAATGAATAACAGAAACAAGGTAATTTGGTTTAATTTTAAAGCTTTAAACTAGATCCCACACAATTATTAAGAGGTTGGGGGGACCAAACAAAGCTCTTGTCATAAAATAACTACTGATCTAAAATGCGGCCAACTATATACAGTAAAATACCTTTTTACACTTTTCAAGGAATCAAAAAAAAGTTGCAAATGCACGAAAATGTATAAAGAAAATTTATGCTGTAAAAACAGTAACTGGGACAAAAAAAAGTGTAAAATCAGGGGGTCTAAAAAAAGGTGTTATACTGTATTTATAAGGTCAGATAGGTCGAAATCTAAACATTTGCAAAAGTACAATGGAAACTCTAAATGTGAGTTCACAACTTTGCATATAGAAGCAATATCACTTTATATACGGCAGTCAGCATCACCCATCGCGCTTCATCAATTTATGCCTCACACACACAAAGACACCCTCTCTAGGCAGCAACCTTATGATCTTGTTAGGCCTCATTAGATAAGACTGAATTTTACATAAATATAGGAAATTAACTTTACTTAGCAGACCAGAAAGCCTTTCCTGTAACTGTCTTCACATTTGTGTCTGTACATCGACCTATAAAACAAAATTTCCAAAGGATACTTCAACAGTAGGCATATTTATTCATTTAATAAATCTTAGCCATTAAAATAACATATTTACATAAAATCAAGCACTTCAATTTCATACTTTGNAGGCATATTTATTCATTTAATAAATCTTAGCCATTAAAATAACATATTTACATAAAATCAAGCACTTCAATTTCATACTTTGCAGAAGGAAAATTAATTGCAGAGGTACTTTATTGTTTCAAATATGGTACGACATTTATAAACCACTAAATTTTTTTGATTAAATTTGATGAAGCTGAAAAATGTAGATACCACCATTCAAATTATTTGCTTCCAAAAGCACAACAGCATCTTTTGGCAGAGTGAAATATATTTGTTTTGGTGGAAAACTATATTTATAAAGAAGGAAAAATTAAACTAATCCTCCTACTAAAAAAAAAAATACTATTGAAATAAAATTTTCTACTGAAGTGGTTCAACCAGTGGCCTCATATGCATACCAATAATTTTTAAAATGTTAAATAATAAGTATCGATAAAGGTATAGAGAAAAATTGGGTATCAGCCCAACACTATATTTTAATAAGGAAAAGCTACATACGTCATACAGTTTCATTGTTCCCCTATCATAAATTACTTCAGTATCAAAAAAATTACACCCTTTTCAAGACAATGTAACAATGTAACCATTGAGACATTTGCAGGAGTTGGTATCTAACAATCTAGGGTAGCTCTCCTAAATTTGTATCTTCTTACCGACTTGTCTTTGAGCTCTCGCCACAGCTCCCCGCCCTTCTTGGCGATCTCTATAACGGAAATTCCTGGACTGTCGGCCTTGATCTTCTCTCTGTTGGCGTTCAACCACAGCATGTAAGCACTTGGAGCACGCTTTGGCTTGTTCTCGTCTTTCTCCTTCTTTGCACGTCTCTTCCGTGGCTTCTCCGACTGAAACACAACACAAAAGTCTCCCACTTCTCAACTTTTATCATTATTTTCACCGCACAACATTACAAGTAACACCTAACAGCCAGACCTCTATTTAACAGTGATTTTACAATGCCATTCTCAGAAATTGTCAAAAAATCACAAAAATTTACACGAAAATAGAAAAATTCTGGCAAAAATGTAAGAAATTGCAATGAAAATTATTTTTAATACATTTTCTAGTCAACAGCGATAAAATATAAGAGCTTTAATGTCACTACTTTTAATCAATATTTTGCAATATAATAATAAACACTGAAAATCCATTGAAAAATGTGGCAGTGGGGAATGGTGCGAGCATGCTGCCCAACATCCGAAGGTCGGTGTTTGGACCTGTAAATATTACATTTTCGTGTGTTAGTGACTGTCTGTGTGTGTACTGGACAAATTCGGTGTGTCTACTGACTTCCTTCCATGCCCTGGACACATTCAATATTTGAATTTCCCCCACTGCCACCTATAGTGGTTTTCGCAGTTGGCAGAAAGAAATATTCTAAAATTGTCTTTTAAAAACCATGAAATATGTGATGCAATGAAAAAAGTACCTATCTTGTGTTAGCTTTCCCCTGAGAGTTTGCAACCATATCTGCTGTTTAGGGATTCTGTAGTTAACGTGTTTCAAAATTATCAAGATGTTGATATTGTTAAATTGCTGCTTTCACTGGAAGTGTGATTTTTCTGACTTTGTTAATGCTGCAGTGAAATCAGTATGGATTCCAGTCAGCAATGTAGACACTGAGAGAAGTTTCTCAATGTATGGGAATATAATGACTGACAGAACTACAAACCTTAAGCCAAGCAATATGGAATTAATGAAAGTGCTTGCGTTTTCTGATTAAATGTATGCTATTTTATTTTTGTGCCTTCACTAAAGTAGCCAAAGTTTGTTGCAATATGAAATATGTGCGAGTGCTTGCATTTTTTAACCAAATATATACAATGTGATTTTTGTGTACCAAACCATTTTTTTCTCAGCAAAATTGACAACGAAATAAATTAAAAATTGACAAAAAATAAACAGTAATCAGCTAAAAAAAAATTGACAATAATCTATCAAAATTTTTTACCAGAAACAAATGTCTCTAGTATAGGTTTCTTAGGAATAAGAAATGAGGATAATCCAGATGGCTGTGGTTTTTGTGCATTTACCTGTTCTCTGAAAAAACTTGATAAAATCCATTCCTCCAACAGTTTTCTTATTTTTAAACTTTTGCCTAAGGATGAGCACCTAGTGCAAACATGTTTCAGCACTTCTTAGTTCTCCTCCCCGTGCAAAGCCTGGAAATTCTTAGGCTACCTTTAAGCTTACAATTGTTTTCCTCCTCCTCCTTCAAAACTGTTACAGCTCCGTTTTTAGAGCCCGTCATTACTGCTGCATTATCTGCAGAAAACGCTACCAAGTTACTGACAGGAACATTTAAATGCAATGAAACCACGCACAAGACAATATCGTGTGCTTGTTTATCAAAAAATGACCCGACTAAAGAATAAATCTTCAAGTAGGTGTCATTTTAGCCAAGGAATATGGCCTTGTTCACAAATTTTTTAGAATGCCTTCTCTTACGTTTTCTGCCATTTCTCCAGCAATTGCAGTTGTCTTGGTTCTACCACATGCATATTTCTTCGCCTCTTCCGAGTTGGGAAACATTTTGCGGAATAATGGACCTGCATGGTCTGCTGCACTTAATGGAATATTGTGCTCGACCGAAAAGGATGTAAACAAACACTCAGCTTTTCTGACATTATCACTTCCACTGCTACCAAAAAAACTATGTATTTTCCAATTGTCTTCTACAGTTTTCACATTGCTGGTATGCTTGTTTGATTTCACATGATTTAATAAATTGTTCCCCCCACCATGTGAAATATTTAAATTGCACCTATAAATACTGCAAAAGGTCAACTTATGGCCTTTACCGGACTTTATTATACAAGGATATTCCTTACATATAAGTAGATCCTTTGTGACGCAATATTGTTTCTTAGTTGCAGCACTCATATTTGTATCATCAATACGAAAAAAAAATTTACACAAGGCACAACAAAACAAATTGATTACATGCACCACAAAGAAAACTGGCACAATGGCTGCTGGTGCTTTCAAATCACATTTTTCAGGTATCGACACATAATTGATAGTGACAAAAACTGCCATTTCTCATGTGGTATAGCGAAAAACTTGACAACAGATACGTTCGATCGATTGATACGGGCTACACAACTTTTATATAGCGTATGACGCAATTAAATAAATTAACAGTAAAATACATTGTATAAGAGATTTGTGAAAATCCATAAGTTATTCAATGTCGCAGCAAAACCGTACAATTAACAAATTTCCATAAATTTTACGAGAAAAATGTAAGTTGGCAAGTATGAAAAATGTATTACATGACAGTACACATTGCTTGTAACGAATGCAAAAAAAATAAAAAAATAAATAAAAACCATTTACCACTGTCTTCGTTTTCTTTGGTTTCTTCTCCTTCTTTTCCACTTTCTTCTTCTCACCTCCTCCGGATTCATCAGAGCCCTCGTCCGAGTCTGTTGGGGTTGGATTGCTGTCATACCTACAAATACAGGATGGTCAAATTCTTACTTTACGGTACTAGGGACTCTATGCTGCGGACAAGCGACAGATCCCTGGATAAACAAGAGGAAGAATCACAATGTGATTGTCAACAACTGTTGGGCATGGGTTTCAAGTAGGAGCCAGCAAAATGTCGCAATTATTGCAAACAGAAGTGAAAACTAATGTAATGTAGAACAGACACAAAAGTAAAGATGACTACAGCTGTTGCAAGGAAAGATGCAGTGTAACAAAACTGCATCATCAACCTAACTTGTAGATAAGGAAACTTAGTGGGACATATTGTAAGATAACATAGCAGAATTCAAGAAGTAGGCAAATGGGAATGCCAACCAACAAAGGCAGTGGATGAGACTTACCTCATCACTCGCATATCAGAATACAAATTAGTCAGCAGCTTTATGATGATAAATTTAATTTGAATTAATATTCAAAACTGTCAAACTGTACTTTTCAATATAAATTATACCTAGCGCCTAAATTTTTTTGCAAACTGTGAAATAACATGAAATAATGCAAAATATTGAGAAATTATGTTCATTCACAAAATTCTGTAATTATTCCCGTTTTCGCGAAACACTGACGAAATTGCTTGTTTTAAGTGTATCTAAAACCACAGTGCGAGCTTCTTTTACAATGACAACGCTTACAAACATTAAGTTTTACAATTTTCCATTTGTTATACAGCATTATCTCTCATTTACTTCCCATACGTGATCATAAAAAAAATTATTTACATGGTGATCATGTTGTTGACTATAAAAACGTAAAATAAATGTAACGTTACATCACAAGAACAATAAATTGATTGGTAGGAAGGTCAAATGAATATCGTTGCACATATGATTCAATATATATAGAGTCGAATCGCTATGCCGCTCATTGACTGGCAATCATGTCTACGTGTATTTTATTTATAAACGAACATCTCTAACCAAACCTGTTCATAATAAAACGAAAATAAATAGTACGTATATATAACAGAGATGAATATTTTTTTGTCTAATGTAATAATTACGTACTAAACACTCGCGCAGTATTTGTAAACACTTGACTCTATGCTTTGTGGATAAGTTCTTGACAACTAGCAAATAAGGTATTTGCAACTATTGTAGTTGACCACTTATGTAGCAAAACCGGTTAAAAATGCCAAAAATTGTTACTGTTTTAGATCGTGCACAGGAAATTGAAAGTGAAGGTTTATTTGTTTTATATACTCACCAAAGAACAAAACTGCGATGTAAACATTAAATGGGTGGGAAAAGACACGTGCTTAAACATTGCCGTGCTGTATGCACAATGATTTATTGATAGTGGTGGACATATAAAACAAAAAAACAACTGCATTAAAAGCAAATTTGTATAATTTTCATATTACCAAGAAAACAAAAACAAATAGGTTTCTGCCACTTCTGTGTAGAAACATTTTTACTCTGTAAGGAGTATTTTTATTTTATCAATAATAAAATATTTACTAGTATTTGTTAGTTAGGTCGTGGATTCGTGTTGGAGTAAAACGTATTGAATTAAACTAGATTTAATTAAAATATCGTTATCTACAAATGAACAAAAGTTATATGTAGGTGATGTAAAAATATTGTAAAACTTAAAATGCTAGTGAACGTTCTTGGGCAGTTTCAAATGTCTCAATAATATGCAAAATTTATAGCACAAAAATTAGTGTGACGTGACAATGTGTGCTGCATGACAAACAAGTGTGCTCTCATGAGGTTGTCCTTTCACTATTATTGATAAAAAATTTTTTTTTATGTTTTCCACTTAAATATGTACTAATTATAAGAATGAATAACAAATTCAATTTAGTTTGAGTGAGATTGTTACAAAAACAACACATCCATCTTCTAATAATAATGCATACATTTTTTTTGCTATCAAATTTGACAAAATGAAAATATTATTTTCACGAAACGGTAAAATTTAATAATGAAAACAACTCATTTTATTTACCGTAAAAGTGAGAACACACTCCNATTATTTTCACGAAACGGTAAAATTTAATAATGAAAACAACTCATTTTATTTACCGTAAAAGTGAGAACACACTCACCCAAGGCGTATAAAAAAAAAAAAAAAAAAAAAAGCAAAGTATCTACAAGTGAGCCCTCAGACCATGATGATAAAAAAACTCAAAAGTCAAATATCCCATGAAAATCAGTTTTAATATAACTAAAATAAATAGGTTAAAGTTTACCACTCATCAAACCTTATGTATAAGACAGAGAAAAGAATGCAGTATTAAAAAAACACTGTTCTGTGTCCATTATTCATCACTTGAATCAGACTCTCCGGTAGAATGATCAGCACGAACATTTGCTTCGGTAATGGAAAAATGCCTGGCTGCTGCACAATTGTTATGCATTTTTGCATACGAACCACCATTAGTTTAAAGTTTCTTATTTGCAACGTCGATGAACTTTTTTTTCCAATACGGTCACTCATAATTAATTAACACGTGCCCATTTACCAAGTTAGATACAAAACCGGAAAACAGTTTCAACCAGAAGTTAACAAGTACGGAAAAATAAATTAGAAGCCGTAGATACAGCTACTATCTCGTATTCACAACCCCACACGTATTCACTCAGGGAATGTTGAACGCCAGCGCTAAAGTTGGTCATCAAACTACTTTGATCACTTGCGTTCACACACATGATGCCATTTTGGTGATCATGTATCTGCTCTAGATCACAAGATGATTAGTTTACCACCGTGTTACAATTGTATCTTTGGTAAATACAACCTAACCAAACATAACCGCCTGTAGTGTAATGTAATACTTTGACCCATTTATGCATATTTAATACTTGTACCAATATTTTAGCGATAGTTTTGTCAGGTGGTTTCAAGATAATTAGAAATATTTGCGCGCCTGGATTAAAAACCAGTAACAGAGCATATTGGAAGAAAAAAGTGTCAGAAATTGAAGTTAACAATTTTTTTGTTGTGATTGTGTTTTATTTCTTTTGATATTATTAACCAAACTTGTGTTTTTCGAAAGATTAGAATATTTATCTGGAAACCATGAACTAAGTGCTATTTCTATTACCTATGCATAAATATTAACCTCAATTTTTTTTGTGATGCAAAAATAAGACCACCACCCCTAAAATTTGGAAAGTGAAATTTGGAACAAAATATAGTCTTATATTCGGGTGAATACGGTATGTGCCCAACACACACGTCCACAGAGATACGAGAGAGATTTGGATAAGACAACACATTTTTTCACATGAATGCATGCATGATCACGTGATCTTAAATCGGCCCTCAAGACCGCGCTGTTAAGAGCCGCCCAAATCTCTTACTCACTTCACACTCACATGATCTTAAAAAACTTTGCTGACTGGACCAACTTCCATAAGCGGCAAGAGATGGCACAGAGTTTGATTCCCAAATGTCTATGATTGTGTGTCTTGTGTTATGTATGGGTAATTGTGCTAATACCTTTTTTAATTCTAAGATGTACGTACATACTTAGCAGCCTAGTAGTCTACTTCCGACCATTTGTCGAAAGCTTGTACTAAATAATTTCAGTTTTATCCTTACACGAATAACGGCTGTGACCAACTCTCGTAAAAAAGTAAACGGACTTACCAGTTATACTGAACTGGAAGAAATTGTAAAAGGTGGCTCATGCATAGTTGGTGAGCACATCAGTGATACTAACAGAACACAATCAAACTGTGTATCAAGCACACAATACTGGGTAAGAGAAATGAGCTGAAAAAGCACTTACTCCTCTGCAACATCACTCTCCTGCTGCTCTGGGTTGAAGTCCTCATCTGTGGACTCCTCGCTTTCTCCCTCCTCCCCCTCATCACGCTCCTCTGCCTCTGCCTTCACCCGTGCCAGGTATGCATCTGGCTCATCTTCCTGGTCCGAGTCTCCGAAGTCCTCCTTGTACGACGGCTTGTCCTGCCAGCATGGAGTCCAATCAAAACACTTTCCACATGTTTACTCCAACTACAATACTGACCACACTGTCCAAACTCAACTAAATGTAACTTTATGCATAAATAGTGCAGTCACATGCTGAAGCACTATTTATGCATAACAGATTTATCTATGAAGTTTTAAAAAGTATTCCTTCAGGCTACAACACAGTTTGAATTTATAATTAATTTCTTAACATAATGTCACCACGTATGAACAAAAAGTAAAACCTTATACAAGTCACTTGAGTTTTGTTGCAACACTGTTGTATGGCTCAGCATTTCATCCTTGCTGTCACACTAAAATTACATTCATGGCATGCGCCCCACCAACCTTCACTTCAACAAGCTTTGGCTAATTGTTTTCCCCCCCTTCAGCCTGGGAGCCAACTACTGCTGCAGCAATTAACTAAATTTTTTTGACTAATCCAGTGAAAAGTAAACTAAGTCATCACGGACAACATCCTGTTACCAGCTGAAGTGGACTTGGATCGCCGAACAGGTGTGTGGGAAAGAAGAAGCAATACGTTTTCAACCGCTGTTTTCACCAATGCCGTTGTATATAATCACAATTTTTTCCCCATTATTTCTGGCAAATTCTTAAATATGCTGTGACCAGCATGTGACTTATGCAACTTAAGAACACTGAGGGACAAAGTAGAGTGGGGGAAACCACTTTTAATCGATCCTGACAGGATTTGTGGGCTGGAAATTGGCAGCAATAATGTGACTACGTATTTGTACCTCCTTCTGCACTTTAGGACAAAAACTTGTGCTAGAATAAAAGTAGATTGTAAATACATATTTTTAAAATGGTGGTCATGAAAAACTGTGAGGTATTAGCAAATACTGATTTTATGCCCATAGAATGTTTAAATTATTATTTCATTGAGATTTCATTTAAATTAAAAATGGCAGCTGTTTACCCGTATGTGTTCTACTCCACCATTTTAAAGAGTACATTTTAAACTTAAGAGTGAAATTGTTCCATTCTGGAGTGAACACAATTAAGAGGAAGGTTCAAAGGTGAAATAACTGGAATAACATAGATTTTTGTAAAATTCTACAAACATGTAATAAGCAAGACAACCATATGTTCAAGATTAATTTTGCAAAATTTAATGTGTTTATAAAAATGTAATAAAGTAAAGATATGTAACATTGCAGTAAACACACGAGATTTTTGTGTAGCTACAACTCTTTCATTTTCAGGACCTTGATACAGTGGAGCACATTCTCATTGTAATCGAGATTATGAAACGCTTTTAATTTTATGTGATTTTAGCAGTATTTACTTATATTGCACAATTTATACTAGTATTTAATTGCCTGGTAACAGTTTTGCTGTATTTTTTAGTGATATTCAACAAAATAGTCATTGTTGGAATGCTGGTGTATACCAAATAATTTGATTTTACATAGAATGGAGAGAGGGAAGAACTGCCACAATAAATTTAAGAAACACAAATCTTTTGTTTTCATTATGAGTCCCCTGTGCTGGCCTATGTATACAACACTGAAGATATAATATTTTCATTTTCTTCCCACTTGCTGTATCACTGTCAGCTCCTTCAGTTTTAAGAGTTTCTAAATATTAACAGAAGGCCTACATACGACGAAAATGGGAGAAAGAAATTTTGGGAGTTTAGAAATTTCCCTCTATATGCTCCCAGAACATTCAATAGCATTCACTCTCAAGAAAACAAAATTTTAATAAATTATAAAAAATGAGATAGAATTTCTGACAGTCAAATTGAAAATAAATCTGTCCCCATCAAGCTATTTTGTTCTATCAAATTCTTATTCACCACTGGAGAGAAAAAAAAAAACTGTATTCTAATCTTGAGCAGTGAATGGAATGAAAGGAACAGTGCCAGAAGGCTGATACTCACAGACTTGCCACGGTTCTTGACGCGCAGCTTCTTGGAGGTGATGAAGTCGAACAGCTTTCCGTACTCTCCCTTCTCAATGCTACTGAATGTGTGCACCACTCCCGACTTTGTCTCCACCTCGAAGTCGAACGATCTACAACACAAGCAAGCTACAGTCTTGTGTAGCTAGTGATGTCTGCCCCAACAGCACAGGCACGCAGCTGAGGGCAGAAACTCCCTCACTGTTCCTTTCTCATGTACTATCCAGGCCATTGCAGGAAACAAAGAGCAAGCAGGCTGTGATAATGTTATTCTTCCAGCAACAATTACAAAGGATGAAAATTATGCAGAGCTGCATCAATTCAACAATTCTGCCAATCATTCATTGGTCTGTCTACATTGTTATTCCAGAGATAAGCCAATTTTATGCAACAGAACAAAACTTGTCTTTGGGCACAAAAAGTTTCTTAAATTCTTTTTGTGCTTAGACACCATTTCTCGTGCTTATACACCACTTCCAAATACGAAACCATTTTTGAATTGTGTATTTTCTACCTAACCTCTGCAATGCACTTTACATGCCAGATAGGTATGTCTGGCATGTTTATTTTCTTCCAGTTATAAAAAAAATTAAATTTTTCTTATTATCACTTGGTTAGTACACTTTTGGATATAAATAGTCTGTCACAGTTTCACAGATAAAATAGAGTATTTTATGGCTAGATTTCGTTTTATTTTGTGTTTGAACTAAAATTTTGGTGGTATGCAGTGAATTAATTTGCATTTTGGTGTTATTTCGGGTTTTATTGCTGTTCACTATATAATCTTGGCTCTAAATATAACGAATGAAAACAAATTTCTGCCTAGGCAAACAAATTTATTTACTCACTAACTATTACAAATGCACACCTGATATCTACAGCTATACAAATTTTTAACTTAACACTGCGAACATCCAGACAATGTTGCAAGCTTTGGTGGCCAAAGTTTACACTCTTGATTTCACTGGTTCAAGTCCATAAACAAATATGCATTAATAATTACGTATAAAAAATTAGCAAGATGTTAACAAGTATTTAGAAAAAGCATAATGATTGAAAAGAAAAGTAAAGACAGGTACAATGAGACCTCAACATAGCATCTGAAAAGCGAGCAAAAGACATAGATAGGATGAAGTGCAGAGNTGAGACCTCAACATAGCATCTGAAAAGCGAGCAAAAGACATAGATAGGATGAAGTGCAGAGTCAGATATAGGCAATGTGATTTGTCACCTGGTGCCACCTCCACTNTAAAAAATTAGCAAGATGTTAACAAGTATTTAGAAAAAGCATAATGATTGAAAAGAAAAGTAAAGACAGGTACAATGAGACCTCAACATAGCATCTGAAAAGCGAGCAAAAGACATAGATAGGATGAAGTGCAGAGTCAGATATAGGCAATGTGATTTGTCACCTGGTGCCACCTCCACTACGGGCAAAGTTGACGCTGGTGATCTCATCAAAGCGGATGTGCACAGGTGGCTTGTGCACGTAGATGAAGCCGCGCTCCAGTGGGTAGAGGAAGCCAGCTGCCGCCTTGTAGGAGCAGCCCACTGCCGGAGTGCCAGAGTTCCTGCACAAGAACATAACACTCGTCTCCTACAGTGTACTTGGAACCACTCCAGCACCAGCACCAGCATCACTGGCTAATACACTACACGAGCACGAGTTTCGTGGTAATCACCACAGTGCTCATGACCTCTATAACAAAGTGTTTACTCATACACTAACAATGTCTTTGATGATATATAATACATTATCATTATCTTTATATTATAAAACACAATTACACAGAAATAACAAGTGTACAGTATTGTTAATTGCGATTTAATGAATTTTCTCGTATACCTACACAAACATTATATCGCATTGTTTTGAAAATAGGCAGACCTAAAATATAGGCTGACTCCACTATTCATCATCTTAAAACTANAAAAAAAAAAAAAAAAAAACAACCAACAACACCCCCCCCCTCCCTAATTTCACTAAGTTAGATAGCAAATTATTCCAATAATTCTCCAACTACTATTTATTAAAATGAGTAAGATACAAGCAAAATATAAAAAATGAAACATGCAGGATGCCAACAATTAACATAACATTCTCACCAGGACTTGGAATCCATCCCTTGTTGAAGCTGCATTATTTGTTTATCACCCTGCCAATGATGCACAACCTTTGATAGACACCATATTTGCAGCTGGCTACCATATTACTTGCAGTATTTGTGGCTTCTGCATAACTAATCATTATCAACTTAAAAATCTGCACATTAACTATGTCTTATTCCCTTGCTTGTTGATACGTTAAATTTTAAAAAGACCAGCCGCTAAGAATTTTTGCTAACTACTGTAAGTATCAGTACTTATTGTTAGGTCAAGTGTTTACATATGTACTTGCATTATCTTTTGTAATGGTGCAAACATTTCACAGCAACCAGTTGCAAACTCCACACTTGGAAAAATTTGTTCATGAATCAGCGATAACAATTAATTTTAATGCGAAAATCAAACATTGTATTTCTTGAATAATTTTTATTATTAATACAGTAGTAGGTTGTTTTGTTTTTAATTTTCTGTTTCAACTGTTTCCGCTCCCCCCTCCACCACCACAATAACAAATTGCAATTAGAAGTTGTTGCCATTTATTTTCAGCCTTAAATTTGATTATCATCAATCTAAACAAAATTAACAGCAAAATGTACGTTTAACAGGAAAATTTCTGTTTACTGTGGAAGACGATTCCATACAAACCACACATTACAACTTAACAAGCAAATAACGCAACACTTTCTTTTAAAAAAGAAACATAATGAGGCTAAGCTTTTGAAAATAATAATGTAAGACTAGTACGTCTTATTGAAAAAAAAAAAGTCATATATTATACAGATTGTTGTGTTACTCTAGTTTAACCTACTACAACAGTAATAAATCCCATGGAACTAAGGAGTAATTTTAAAACAATATTCACACTATTTATTCTGTACGTGCGCGCGCATGCGTGTATATATATAAAAAACTGCAATGACTTATTTATGAAATATTATTCTGTTGGGTGCTTATCTTACTATATATGTACCACAATACAGTCTGTTTCACTAAACAAAAACATCACATTTTACCCAAGCATGTACTACACAAAAAAAAAAAATACTAAATATAAAAAAAAACGATTTTATGCATTCTACTAACTACTAAAAAAAAATTTTGTATATTAAAATAAATGTTGTTGATAACAACAAGAACAACAAAAACAACAACTAAACTATATTTTCTTGCTCTTGGAAAACACTTGGTATTGAGATATAAAGTTCAAATATTTGAAGGAGTCCGAACTTCATTGACTAGCAGTCTGCAGGGTATTATTAATTATTTTTTCTACATCTCGGTACCAACAATGAGTTGAACCAGAATTTAAATTCATAACAAATCAAAGTCCCAAAGCTAAATCATGGAAAGAAAATTAATTAATGTAGAGCAAAAGTTGAAAATGATAACAGTTCTTACGACTTTCACATTGCAGGATTGGAGAAGTTGGCGGCATCAATCTGCCCCATCCTTCAGGGCAACAAGAGGTAACGGCACCACAGCAATGTACAGAAACCTTTCATCTTCAGTTAGCTCTCCATAATAGCAGAAACCAGGCGACAATCCATGACTTCACATCAAAATTTATGCCGGAATATTCGAAGATGTCAATTTCTTTTTTTGTTTCTCCAACTTCAACTCAGCCCGTGTAACGTCACAGTAACCAACAGAGGAACGAACTCCAAGTCAGCTGCATCCAAAGAACGACTGATGAACTCACGTTTGCCAGTTGAATAAATACGCAAGTCATTCATGCACCCTTACCTAGCCAGCCAAACAAAGCCAGCCTATTCCTAAGCGAGCGACAGATACCACCCGCGCCCACAGAACTACCCCACTTCCATCCCTCACCAAGAGAGAGAGCAACAAGGGTTGCACCGCCCACGAAGGAAGGAGCCTACCGGCCGAAGAAGCCCGAACCACTGAAGGGAGCAGAAGGAAGGCCAATGACCGCATTTAAGACCGGACGAGCACTCAGAATGCCAGTTATCGCATTGTCTAGCTCTGCCTCTAACACTGAGTGGCTCGCCCTACCACTACCATGCTAGGGCTCTCTGCTTCCGAGGTCTCATCGAGAACTGCTACCAGCAAAGCTTGCTTCAACCNGAAATTTACCGGTTGGAGAGCCAGGACTGATGCGACGTTATGCCACTGCCTCTTGGTACTTCTAGCTAGGGAATTCTGTCACCTGCCCCTTGCTTGCTGCGACAGCCCATAGAACCTACCGACGAGGCGGGACCAAGTGAGCAGACAAGAAGGCAGTTATGGCTCCTATTGCCAACCAGTTACCAGGTAACCCATCCCCAGTGGGTTAAAAAAGGTAAAAACAATCAATTTTTATGGTTCAAAGTTTTTTTCTAACTGTGGGTTTTTTCTAACTCTCTGTGGATTTTTTTATCGCAATCTTACATGAATGGTTTGGATATGGTTTTATAGAGAAAAAACATTCATTCTTGGAAATTAAACTATTTTTATATTTTTGGAACAGGCCACGTAACACACCTTAAGAGACATGCAGCATACCTNATTCTTGGAAATTAAACTATTTTTATATTTTTGGAACAGGCCACGTAACACACCTTAAGAGACATGCAGCATACCTTTGCCTTAATTTCTGCACAATAAAATCATGAGTCACTGCTGAGAATCTCAAGAGGCAAGTCAATGAGAGAGTGACTACATGCCAGTTCAGTGCTATGCGCACAGAGGCAATTAGGCATGGGATGCAAGTACCTGGGTCGCCCTTAGCACTTCAACGCTTCCAGGCCTCAGACATGCAAAACACATTCAGCCAGATGGCACGCTTTAGTAGTAGTGCAAATGTTAATACTGAAACTCTTATGCACTTGTTAATGCACCCACAATAAATGTTTTATGTTCTATGACATAGACAAAACCTACATTTTTAAGTGATGAAAGCTACATAAAATCAATACCACAAACTGTTGGCTGTAGTGTATGTTGCAGAGCAACGGTAAAGAGGGGAAGGTACTGACCCCATAAAACCACCTGGGACAGTGATCTTCCTGTTGACAACAGCCTTCATGACACGGCCCATCACATCGAAGGTAGGTCCAGACATCTCCTTAGACAGCTTTCCCTCGTACTTCTCCTGCAGTTCCTCCCTGCAAGCAGAGCNTCGAAGGTAGGTCCAGACATCTCCTTAGACAGCTTTCCCTCGTACTTCTCCTGCAGTTCCTCCCTGCAAGCAGAGCACATGCACTGAATGTTACCACAAGGGTTACCAGATACACAAGTTAAAAAAAAAGGACATTCTCTTTGGGGAAAGAGGGCATTTTATTAGAGCCACAAATTATTTGAATATTGTCATACATAAATTCATTTTGAACATATAGTTTAATATTAATAATACTGAAAAAATAAGTTTAAGGAAGTCAGTATTTCAAGCTAACTACAGTAGAATCTTACTAAAACAACCCCTCACAGTTTCCAGAAATACAGTCGTTACAACAGGTCGGTCGCTGTAAATATTTTGGAGGATTTTTAACTGATTTTAACTCAGCCCCAACACCTAAATATAAAAATTTCCAATATATTTCACTTTTACTAAATAAATATTAATTTTAATAGGCAAAATTTCTTTTGAAAAAAATATACCCAAGTGCATTATAATTAGCTTCCCCTTATCACCCAACATGTTTAAAACACGAGTGGCACGAGGATTTACCAACCATTGTAAGTAAGTCCATGCTCAATCATCTCTGGCATTAAATCAGGATGATTTTTCCATGGAATATTATTAATTTAATTCAATAGTCAGATGTCTTCAGAATAAAATGATACCACAGAACTTTGTAATATTGTCACAACAAATGACTCCATTTGCAGTGCCTGCAATCAGCTGTTCATAACATGTTTATGTGTATGTGTTCACGTTGGCAACACTTGCTGAAAATAGTGCGCACAAAAGATATCACATTTTATATAACATAAAAAGTCAGAATTAGAATTTCAGCAGTCTCAGGTATGTGCTAACTTCATGCATAGTTTACTTATTTTTGATTTGTATTCATAACATGTAATTACAAGAGGCCAAAGTAAATCTGTAGACTTATCCACTTTTGTGCCTAATGACATGTAATATTTATTTATGCACACTTATGTCCAGAATTTTTTAGATATTAGTATTTTGAGTACAATTACAAATTGTTTCTGTAGCATAAATGTATGTCAGGGTGTTTGTGTTAGGGTATCTGAGATTCACTTTCGGTCGAAATTTTAGCTTAAAAATGTTGACTGAAGTGCGTAAAAATAATAATGCCACGTATTTTTGAAAATATTATTCAATTACAATTTAAGTTCATGTGAGTTGCTACTTCTTGAGCCTATAGCATAAATAAGTCAAGTTATCTGTAATTGCTTTGTACTATTAGTTGCAGTATGTTGTACTTTCCTGTGTGCAAAACTATTTTTAAAAACTGCAAGGCATATTTAAATGTGAGTCTAGAGTTATTATTTCATTTTGGCCAAGTGTACGCATTCATAATGACTAAGTCAAATATAAAATAAACTAGCTATGAATTTTTAGAACAATGACTATTAAAGACCAAACTTTAAGCGTTGCCACCCTTTTAAGCGTGTTGCAGCAACAGTAAACCTGTAACTTATTATCATGTGTCGCAGAATAATGCAAGTAAGGTACCAAATATTTGCTTCTGTCAGGATACAAACACATTTTGTGGCATACATGAATTAACTCAAAACATTAAAATTTAACAAAATAACGACAACAGCACTACTGAAAAGGTAAAACAAAGTTTAGAGATGTAACTGGCAATCTTGCAAGCTAAAATTTGCAGTTAATAAGAAAGCATGCCATGGATGAAAAAAATAAGAATAAACGAATAAACCCACCTCCAACCTAGTTTTCAGCCTCTCTCCACTTCTTCATATGTTTACCAGCAAAAGATAAAACATATATCAAATTATTTATGTGTGTGAATACCGTAAAATACCTAATTAAATTTAATATGGACTTATGTAATACACTTTTACTCTTACTGCACTCTGTTTCAGAAAAACATTAAAGATATCTGTGCACCTTGTAACCAATATGTATATGGCAAATTATTGTCATTCAAAAATAACTGAAATTATTTGGCGCATGTGTAAAACACTGCACTAGATACATTTTACATTTGAACATTTTAATTTACTATAAACATTTAAAAATAGTTTCTGCAAATGCACATTTTGGATTTTGAAGTTTTTGCTGCATTAGAAAATTTCATACTTTCTGAAACAAGTTGGCTGTACATATAACATCTCAGTCCCTCGTAATGTCAACAGCTGACAGAACAAACAGTATGGCTTCCACATGTCAGAACAACTCAGACGGAGGGATACATTAGCAGAGCAACATTACTGACACTACTTTCTCAGAACTGTTAAGAAACTCCTTCGTACATGATACAGAGTATATGAATTTGTGACCTTGTAAATATGGACTTGCTAGAATTTTGGATCAGTAGTGATTTTACGGCAGATCTTTGTGCAGTTCCATTTACTGACCTCTTAATACTTGGTGCGAACCATTTCTAATTTCCAGTGCACCCAACTTGGTGTGCGTTTGTCAATTGTCTGCCCTGTCTCAAGGGTTGGCGGTCCAGATCTACAGGATGAAGAGGCAGTTCCGCATCGGACATCATGGCGGTAAGTTAAGTCGTGTGCAGCTCCCGCCAGTCGGTCGTTTTCTCACTGAAATTTCATTGTACAGTCCACTAGTGGCAATTTAATTTTAGTAGTGTAAATTTATTACAACATTTTTGGTCCTCCGGGTCGGACACTTTCAGTCATCATTTTAGTGCTCGGTTTCATTGTGGCATTGCTCGTGTTGGCTGTAGTGTGCGGTACAGTGTTCTTTGTGTACGTGTGCTTTGAGTACAAAAGAAAACACGCTTTCATTGTCAAGAACAAAGAGAATTTGTGAACACAGCGGACAAAGTGAACAGTGAAAGTTCTTGTGATTTATTTTTCTCTGTCCACCTATCATGTTCCTTGTGTGCACGTACTCTTTGTTTCCATTTTGTGCTCATGTCTGCATTTGGGTTCTTTGTTCCAATCTTTCGTTCCTGCTTTTCTGTTCATGATTCCTTATTCCATCACAAAATGGCTTTAAAGTACACACTCGTTTTTTGAGTTGCAAGAGCAAATAGCTAACCCAACAAAAAACATTCATTTTGTGTTCACTTATTTTTGGAGTCATTCACTTAACTCAGTCATTACTGTGACCTCATTCAATGCATTTAATGATATTACATGCACTTGGAATTCATGCAGTTTCTTGCGCATCTTCTTTCTGAAAGGTCTTCGGCGTTTCAAGTTAGTGCTGTATGACTTTGTTCACTGCTGTTCTGTTGAATACTACTGACAAGATTCACAATCATCATGTTTTGTTTACTACCAAGTAGGGTTTTTATTGTTTGTTTTTAGTGTAGTTATTTGGATGACATCATAATTTCCTTTTCTTGTTGGATCTGCCTTTGTCTCCTTGTTTGTGAGGTGTTGAATTTTCGTCACCTCAAGATGGCTGAGGCAAAGATGGCACTTTTGCATGTTTGCTGCTACCACCCGGGACTTGCCTAAAGTCCACGAGAATTTCGATGTTAACGTTATCGCTGTACCATTGTTAATTGATAATTGCCTGATGTAAATGCTGCTGAGCACACAGGACACATGGTACAGTTTTAAGAAAAATATTTCTTCATAATGGACGAGTCTAAATGACAGGTTCAAGGCACTGCCAGGACCAAAGAACACAGTTCAAGGGTAGCTCTACCCAAAATCACTTTGCCTAATTTTGATGATGACCCCCAGACAATGGCCTAATTTTTCTAATGTTCGCCAGGTGCACTTTGTTTGCTCTGCGCCCGGCGTGTGAAGGCAAGCGTGCGCGGCAGAGAGAGGACGTGCTTTTTCTTTTGCTAGACAACAGCTTCCCCTTTCAAGGGAATGTAAGGGGAGGAAGGAAGGTGCGAGGGTAAGAGACAGAAATAGGGGTGAGAGAGCGGACGCAAGGTCACCATGCTGGTTGCTAGATAACCACTTTCCCTCTAGTCAGGTGTGTAAGGAGGAGAGGTAGCAAACCAGACTCGCGCGTTGCACCACACCGCAGGGCGTAGATACGTGTTGGGAAGACAGACAACGCGCAGCAGAGCAGTGATAAACTGCAGCATGGCACAAACTAATTCACACAAAGCAGTAAATTTATTAAAAATTATTTCAGTGAACAGGTTATGACAGAACATCCAGGCAGCCACAGTTCAAGGCATCGCAAACGATGGAGGGAGAGAGAGTGGAAAGATTGTACTCACTCAGTGAAGGGCAGCTCGACAGACACCTCATCGTCAAGGCCAAACAAGAAGACCAGGAAGTGGTAGCGTGTCTGCCCCTGTTTAATGGGTGGGTCCAAGCTTACCTGCAACACAACAACAAATTAATTTATCAATCTTTTCTTTCCTTACTACCCCCAACAAACACAGCAATTACTTTCTACTTCTTATCTCTAATCTCAAAAATTTATACCCTCTATTTTAATCTTAAAAAACACAAGCATAAGTATGCAAAGGTTAGACCCTGCTGTGAAAAAGTCACATACAATGTGTTGACCATACACTTCAAAACCATTTTTCGTACAAAAAAAAGCCTTAGCTAAACAAGTGATGTATTCCCAAAGACCAGTTCCTTCCCCTTTTTTTGGGAGAAAACTTGCTGCAGCCTGAGAAACTCTCAAGATGCTGTGGATTCCTCCGGGCATGGCTAATCTGATTAGACCGGATGATATAGCCTATTCGCGGTTTATCCACACTTTTTAAATCTAACCTTATAAAAATCACCCTACTTATGATGTCTATGGTTATTCCCTAAATGTGTCATGCATCACAAGCATTTTACACATCTGTTAACCTGCCATGATCGACACGGCAGCTACCAGAAACTTTATTAGAAGTGACCTACTCACGCCTACCAAAGAACCCACCTGACACCCCAGGACGGGAAAGTGCAGATGGCTCAGACTGACCGCCTCCTTCAGGTCGACGGGAAGATAAAACTGGCCGTCATCAACCGGACAACCACCCATGTAATGTTCTTGGTGGCACCCGAGATAGGGGAGACAGTTATTTTGGGACAGCTCTGGCTCCGGCAGCAAAAATGCATCATGAATTGCGAGCAACATTGTGTGCAGATTGGGGGGAAGAAACGCTTCACGGTCCACTGGGAGCGAAGCGGCGACATCATTTCCCAGCACACAGCCCCACCACGTAGAGTAGAGGAACCTATATGGCTGCAACAACTACAGGTGAACCGAATCCCGCTGAACCACTGCCAACAGCAACACCCAGAATTGAGACGACGGGCAAGGAAACCCCGATGTCACCCCGAACCACCACCGAATCCAGAGACAAAGAACGAGGTCACACTTCGCAAAGAAACGCGAGGTCAGATGCGCCCTTGCCCTGCCGGAGCTCAATACCGCGAGGCCGATGCACCAGAATCAGAGGCAGAGGAAGAGGAAGGACGATCCCCCTCCACTGACACCCACCGAGATTGAGCCACCTACTTTCCGAGAGCCAGAACTTCGACCCAAGGCCCAATGCCAGGTCATTGAAGTGGCCAAACCTTACACCACAGCTCCCAAGAACCCCGTCAGAGCGGCAACCACTGCTTCTCAGTCGCCCATGGTGGGGGAGGGGAGGAGAGGAGAGCCTTGGTGCCACCCACCAGCAGCCGGACCCAAAAAGGGTGTGCACCAAACACAACTTAGTGGTACCCTGAATCCCTTTAGGACACACAGTGTTTATTCAGTTTGAGACTATAGTATTACTTTATTAAATACAAGTATATTTTCTCTCTCAATCCGACAAACCCCTTCACCTGTCCTTAACGTAACTTCCATAGGTTGTCAAGCGATTGACAAGTTTAGAAGATAGTAAGGGCCACCTGGTTTATTCTCAAGGGAATAAACATGTTACAATCTAATCTCTGTGTATGGTTTCATAAGGTGAACTCTGTAACCTTCACCCTAATCCTGGTAAGCATTACCCTTCAAGGGAGCGGCAGGTGGCCGCTGTATTTACAATCTTTTCCTAACATAGAGTAGCACCACGGGCCGTCTGATACCTGAGGACAGCCCTCACGTCGAACACACACACACCTTCATAGGACACCCATACTACGAACAAGATACAGCAAGGTAATGGAGGCATAGTACGGTAGAGCCCCCTAATAGAAACACTACACGATGAAGAGGTTAGGCCATCTGAGTCAGTTAACCCAATCTAGTCACCACATATAAATCTGCCGGATGGGGTGACAGGCCTGACAAAGCATGATCTAACCACCTCTGGGCACTGATTAGCTAGGGAATCGTCGCCTACCCCATCACTGAGGATGTGAACCGTAGAACCGGTTACACGGTGGGGTAACCGCAAGGTTGCAGCTGTCCTCTCAGCTAGCCAATCACTGGGCAACCAACTTTAATCTGAACTGTCAACATCCAGAGAACGAGCGCAAGCTGCTAGAAAAGAAGAAACCTCACCTCGCAGTCTACCCTACCGGGCTATTCAAGCCCCTTGTCAAGACCCCAGGGAAAGCGCACCCAGTGGTCTACCGCATCTGGCTGGGTCTACCAATGCGGTTGGGAATTGCCCATGAGTGCTCCACGCACAACCACCACCCCATCTCCACCTACCAGAACCAGCGTGCCTTCTGCCCAGCCATCCAACTGGGGAACTCTTACGACGGCTGTTCAGTCTCGCCCAGCAATCCCGAGCCAGCAGACATCGTCAGCCGACCAACCCCTGGCGAGATCATACGAAGGTAAGACCTCGACGGCCATTACCCCAACCATCAAGAGGTCTCATCTCAATCAACCAGATTTTGTTCCGTGAAGACAACTTATCAGACAGACCCTTCCCAATGAGTCAGTCAAATCAAAGCGCCAGTTGCTTCAAACGCTGCCACACTAAGAGTAAGAGTATCACTCAATATCGGGTGCCCCTGACCTGACACCCACTAAAGCCTTGTTCCCGTACGACTGTGCAACGCAACCGCATAGCCGTCACACGTCAACATATTCTCTTTATATTTTATTGTAATACTTGTTGCACAACGAAACGTTAATATTATGAAACATATTAAAATCTCCATTTGTAACTTACACTGCACTATCAAAAATTTATAATCCAGTTCAGTAAATAACCACTTTTTTTCGATAACCTACACAAACGGAGTTTCATGTTCTCATCCGATACTATCAAAAGTCATTTCGACTAGCGATTGATTATGTGAACATTCTCAAATTGATTAAGCACATACTACTGCAATCAATCACTCAAACCAACTACACTTTTTGCTTTAATGTTCACCTTAGACAACTACTCAGTTTTTTCGCGAAGCATTTGATGACTGTATTTCAACGTGTTAAGCCGCACATTTTTACAAAAAAATTACTACAAAAAGTGGGATGCTGCATATTTATGAGATATTGGCATTGAACCCCCCCCCCC
>NQII01004395.1:34263-55620 GCA_002778355.1 Clitarchus hookeri
ACTTTGGGTATGGGCCACGTGGCATGTGCGGCGGGCCGGCGCGGTGACTGCCAGATACGAGATCGAGATAAGTCGGGTAACTGGTATAGTCTGGTGCACAATTACGGAATATCACATCAAGAAGTCACTTAGAAGAAGGGGGCACGATTATTGTTTAGAATAAATATTACACTTGCTGAATAACATACTATACAGCTTAACAAAATCAGTCTATTCACTTTCATTGCCTGCCTTGCTATTACTTTCATCTCCATCACTAACACTTCCTTTCCTGCTAACACTTGCAACATCTTGCATTTTCCACAAGACATCATCCTCTGGGTTATCCATTTTGCATGAGATGCCAGTGACAACTCTTTGTCACCATAGATACAGGAATGGATCGCCATGTTTCAAGTATTCACCAACACACTTCAGTCAATGAAGATCTTTTCGGACTGCCAGCTTTTGTTGTCTCTTGCTGTGCACGAATCCATGTGACTTTTTCTTCTGTAAAGTTTTCCTTTTGAAAAGAACACAGAGTGTCAATTTTCTGCCATCCGCCATTACACTTAACATGACTGTATGCCATTGTTTTTCTGCTCCTGTCCAAAATATTTTACGGAACAAGCACCAGAAANAAAACATGTTTAGAAATTTGTCAATATACAGTATACTTTAATGTTTTAACTTAGTTTCTAAGGAAGTCAAAAAAATAATAAGAACAAATGAATAGCTAAACACTCAAGTGTACAAAAAAAAAAAACAACTTTGGGTATGGGCCACGTAATATGTGCAGCGGGCCGACGCGGTGACTGCCAAATACGAGATGGAGATAAGTCGGGTAACTGGTATAGTCTGGTGCACAATAACTGAACATCACATCAATAAGTCACTTAGAAGGTGGCACTATTATTGTTTAGAATAAATATTACACTTGCTGAATAACATACTATACAGCTTAACAAAATTAGTCTATTCACTTTCATTGCCTGCCTTGCTATTACTTTCATCTCCATCACTAACACTTCCATTACTGCTATCACTTGCAACATCTTGCATTTTCCACAAGACATCATCCTCTGGGTTATCCATTTTGCAAGAGATGCCAGTGACAACTCTTTGTCACCATAGATACAGGAATGGATCACCATGTTTCAAGTATCCACCAAAACACTACTGTCAATGATGATCTTTTCGGACGGCCAGCTTTTGTTGTCTCTTGCTGTGTACGAATCCATGTGACTTTTCCTTGTGTAAAGTTTTCCTTTTGAAAAGAACACAAGTGGCAATTTTCTGCCATCCGTCATTACACTTAACATGACTGTATGCCATTGTTTTTCTGCTCCTGTCCAAAATATTTTACGGAACAAGCACCAGAAAACGTGACAGTTGTTGACTACAGCATATCAAAATATATCGGCATCTGAACTGCATTTCTGATTTGCCCTAGCAGGTAGTTCTGGCAACAGGTATAGTGTGTCGCACTTAAATCTTACTGGCTTCAAAGAGCAGCATATCAGTTGTAACAGCGAAACCATTTTGCCTAGTACTCAAAACATACTGAAGCAACTCTTCTTCGACCTGTGGGCACTTAAATTTCCTACACTGCAAGGCACACTTGTTTCTGCTTATTGTTTGCAGTTGTTCTTTCTGTTGGCACCATCTCCTAACATTTTTATAATCCAAACGAAATTTTCTCCCAGCCGCTCTTTTACTGTGTTCTTGTGCATACAGCACAACTTTAACTTGAAGTTCGCCCTGTAACTAGCTCTGTCCTTTCCCATTTCCGACTTTAAACACACATGTTAGTAATACAAGTACGTTACTGCACAACAGCTGGACTCAAAACTCTCATTAATAATACTGGTAACGGATTGAAAACTGCAAATGGAAAGCTATACAAGGGCGAGAAGGGGGAGGAAACACGTTGGTAACTGAAAGTGATGAGAAAAGGGGCGGGACGGATTGTGACGACAGAGGGCGTGACAAGGTCAAAGTCCTCTCCCCTGCAGGTACTCATAACCTTCTCTCTGTCTGGCAGAATACTGCATTGTTGCCACTTTTCAGCAGATGGAGGCCAGCCGGCGCAGCAGCAACAACACACTCAACGGCAAACTAATTAGTTTGACGTTGCTGTAGTTTGCTGTTGCAGTGCCAATTGACCTCCGCACTAGCACAATGAGACCCGGCAATATTTACAAAAATACAAAAATTCAGTGCGGCCTAAACTTGAAATATTAATTATCGCTAATTTTTCACCAAAAACTTCTAGTGCTGTCTATACACGTCAAAATACAGTATTTAACAATTTCAAATGACTAAAGCAAATTTTCAAGAAGGGGAAAAATTAGCGATTTCACATCTTGCAATAAACAGGTGTCCCTAGTTATAGTTAAAGCAAATTGCATTTGCTGATGAGTGTTAAGAATTGAGGTAGTCAGACTATATATTCTGAAGTTTATGATAATGCAAAGGAATCTGTGGTTTCAAGGAATCAAATTTGACATCCTTAATCAAAATTAAATAATATTTCATTGAAACAACATGTTATTTTCAGTTTAAAAATAATTAAACACAAATGCATTTTTTTTCTTCAAAACAAGACAAATTTTATATTACAAGAGCGTAGATCTAAAGAGTCAATTAACTGAAACAATTTTATTGTATTTAACAAATATAACTTGTAATTTTGCTGCTAAAACCATTCAAAAGTGATTTGAGTAAAACTTTAATAACATTTTTGTGTATAAGGGATGCATCACAATCAGTCAAAAATCAAACAACTCCTCTAAAGTACCTGCCATTTTCCTTTTCCTGTGAACGGTTGTTATGTTGAGTTTTGACTGTGCAGGTCTGGATATTTTCAAGCTGTCGCAGCACAGTGGCACTACGTAACTTTACCTTTACAGAGTGCTATCCCATGGCTTTTGGCAATAGTGTTAATTTTGTTTAAGTATAAAAGTCATAACCTTTTTGCACCTAATAAATTAATTTGAACAGAATCAAAACAATCAAAACTAATCTACAGCTTTCCTCAAGTACACATGTAACACACACTCCAATCCTTAACAAAGGACACATTTTATTCACCATACACTATAACAGCATATACAGTGGAACCTCTATGTAGTGAACCAGGTGGATTATTGAAAGTTTGCATCCATGGAACATAATGTGTGGTCCCATTTGTTATTTATCTGCATTTCAAGACCACATTAATTGAAAGTCCAGTTGTATTGAAATTTTTTGCCAGCTCCCTGAGAAAAAGTGGATAGAGAATCCACTGTATACAGTTACCAAAGAGTATTGAGTAGCGGTATACCACAAAGAAGGTCTGACGGCCGTCCTTGTGTGGCAGGATGAAGAGCCGCAGCACAGTGGACAGCGGGATCTTGTAGTCGAAGGTCTTGCCGTGCAGTTGGAAAAACGACATAAACATCTTGATGTCGTAACGGCCTCTGCAACAAATGCAGTCCTGGCAGCAAAACCTCACTCACAATGTGTCAAATACCAGCAAAATTGTATGCTTTTTACACACCACCAGATGGCTGTTATCACACACTCAATACTGATATAGCAGATATGTTACACAAAGCAATTCTACATATGTACACAGCATTCAAGAATCTATTTTACTTACTAAAACTAACAGAAGACCCTAGTACAACTAAAGAAAGGTCATAAAAAGGCTTCTTAAAAAATTTTCTACATGCCAAAAGCAATTGCAAACAGTTAGTAAAATTTTAAATTTACCATCTTCTTAATAACTAAATACATGTTGTTGTGAAAGAAAATTGCACCACATCGTCCACTGCAACACCATTTACAGTATGGCAGCCAACTAACAACTGAACAGCTTGTGATACATGCTACAGATAGTCCCCATTTTGTGAGGAGAGAGACCACACAGCACACGTATTGCTGTCCTCTCTTGACACAGACAGATGAGCATACCTGGGTGTAAGGCAGTGAATCTCCTTGAAGGTGGCAATGGCATCTCCGGACAAACTGATCACACTGGCCTGCTTCATCACCTGTAACACACCACCAGCACCCGTGTGATCATGCTACACCACTGCGTCCAACACTCTGAAGGCTTACGTTGTTGTGAATACCTCCACCCAGTAACACCACTCACAACTCTGATCAAGAAACAATTCAGGAAGAACAACTTTTTGCTGAGGTATCCTAATTACATACCTTAGATACCTAAAATATGTATGCAGATTCTCTAACATGCAAGAAGCACGAGCTTACATCATGGCTTTATAACTGGGCTGGAGAGTGGTATATATTCACTCTTAGGCCTAATAACTGTTTTTACAAGTGGAAAATAGTAAAAGCAGTATAAAATTCAACTGTCTTTCATAAAATTGTGTTTATTATTAGCTTATGTATAACAGTATTTCCAATGAATTTTGGGAAGAAACCATTTCAGTTTCTGTGACTACCTAAGCGATTTCTCATCCAGTAATTCTATACGAACTTTGTTGGTACATACATATTATATGCTGTCTCTTCCATCTACACAGATATCTACAGCTCACACCCGAAAAGCTCTAATTGTAATAATAACCCCCCCCCCCCTTAAATTTACTGCAAATTTGCATTTTTGAGGTTGTTTTAAATATGTTACAATAAACTATGTCAAAATAATTATAAAGTAAAAAGATGAACAATCGCAAAAATATCTAACACAAAAAATAAAACAATAAAATTAAGAAAATAAGCATTATTTCAAACACTAATAACTTCAATAAAATTGTGGCTTCATACCTAGACAAATTTTACAATTATAATGAAATTTCAATACATATATCAGAGAGAAGTTCAAATAATATTCGACTGTAATACAACAATAAAAAAAAAAAAAAACATACAACTGCTTCTTGGCTGTTGCACGAGACCGAAATTACAAGATCACAACAAATGGAATATAGTTTGTCCATAGAACCTTCCTATATGCCTTACACCCGTANCAAGCAGTCAGAAGTTGGAGAGGTCTCACCTCCCAGCGCCCTCCCCCTCCTTATTTCAGCCCCCATTCAAGACTGCCAGAGAACCACATCCCATCGTCGTCGCCCTCCGCCAAGGACTCAACGTACCACTGGGTCTCTCAAACGCGTGGTGCCACCAAAGCCAAGCCAACAGCTCTCCTCGGACCTCTACCTGCATTACCTGCTGCAGCACCACCTTCGCCCCGAGCCTGGGCACGAACTCCAGCAGGAGCCAACCCCAGCTGAAGCAGAGTCAGAAGCTACCCCGGGCGACGCCCGTCAAAGATGAACCAGTTGCGATGTGCAGGACGGTGATGTCATTCGGCGCACTCCAGACGTTGTACCAAGCTCTCCAAACCACGTGCCCTAGGTTGTATACCGACCGGGCTCCAGTGAACAAACCACAAGTCAATCTTGACAGCCAACCGTGTCTCTGACCAACACACCTAAAACTAGCCCTACCGTGACGTGTCCGTCAATCACAGATGTCACACGTTAAAATTAAAATCAATAGGTTGACTTATATGCGAGCTGACTTATATTCGGGACAATACAGTATGTGGCCTTCATCCTTATGCTTTCTTACAGTGGCATGTTGTGTTCCACCTTTGAAAACTTTAGCTGAAATACTAATTTTATTTTGTGGGTTAAGTGGCCACCCTCAATACTTTGGGACAGTAATCATTGCAATCTGTGTGCATGTGGATGTCTCTCCTGTGAACATGCAAGAACGTGCATTTTCCTTTCTCTTCCCTTTACCTTCTTTCTTAAAGCTAATACATATTCTTTCTCATTTTTCTTGCCACAAAATCTTTATGTTTCCAGGATGCAATATCAAGGTTATAGTCCATTCATAGTTACTTCCAACTTTTTCAGAAGCCCTGATAAAGTTATACTTCCAGAATATTCCTCCACCTCCTNTTCTTTCTCATTTTTCTTGCCACAAAATCTTTAGTCCATTCATAGTTACTTCCAACTTTTTCAGAAGCCCTGATAAAGTTATACTTCCAGAATATTCCTCCACCTCCTGCAAACAACACTTAACCAAGTCTAGGATAACACCAAAGGAACAGTGCACTGCATTCGTGCGGACTCAGTGTAATATTTTGCAAAAATAACTATTTCTTCCTAGGCATTACCAACACGCCTATTTTCTCCCCGTTTTTATTCATATTAAGTATAAATTATTTAAACATTAAAATTTATATATAAAAAGAAGTAAAAGTTAAATGGAAATGAAAATAAGTTTTTTTTATGTTAACAGAATTGTAAACAGCTTAGCACGTCATAAATGGGGTGATTTTTTTTAAGGGTCCATTCAAAAAGTCTGAAGAAACTGTGAATAAACTACAGCAATTTTTTTTTGTACTTGATATCATGCTATGCAAAGTCAGTAACATGTATTTGTTAACCTACACTAGAGAAAGCTTGTAATGATGCAATATATTAATTATCGGGATACCTGGTTAAATTTCTTTCGTTTTGCAAGGCTTCGTAATATTTTATCGGGATTTGAAGTTCTTGCAGTGATAGTTCGTTTATCGGTCATACGTTTGCTTTTTCGAAATCAGTTGTTAGCGTCAACATTAGTAGATAGAAGCTTTCCGAACTGCAGTAGACAGTTTTTGTTCTGGAAGGTTCAATTGTTTTTTGCCAACGACGCAGTACGGCTGGCATGAGGAAGAGATGCCGGCCGACGCCATACCCTTATTTGGTTACGTTTTGGAACCCTGGGGTGAGGAGTGGGGATAGGCACGTGGCGACAAAACCCCGTGTGCCTACCACCCACATTCAGTATACAGAAATCAGTAGACAACCAGCACTCGCCGAGGCAGTGTCGGGAGTGGTAATAACCCCCACACCAGCAAACTTTATCCTGCTCGTTTATTTCTCCGCCTACGTGGGAGGTCGCTGCCTTTGTATTTTTCTCTTGTGATGAGAGTTTTAAGTGGCGTGGTTACGACTTAAACTACTGTGGCGCTGCTCTTTGCTTGTTTGTCTGTGAAGCTGTTTGTGACTCTGCATACCGGATGATTGTATGTGAACTGTTGCATTTAAATAATAAATAAAAGTACAGAGTAATAAACAAAAACTTGACTTTATTTTTATATTTGTTTGGCGCCTTTAACGTTTCATGTTTCTACCCATTGAGTTAACCGAGTTGTAATCGCCCCGCTGTCATCCTCGACGGTACGACGTTACAAGCTTCTTATAGAATTCTTTTCGTGTTTTTTTTTTCACCCAACAGTATGGCAAGTTATTTTTAGTTTTCTTTGAAAGTAGTTGTGACCAGTCAGAGGTGTTAAATAAATGAATCACTGTCACTTACAGTTAATGTTTTGAAATATTTTTTTTTATGTATGTCTCTTTTTCCTGCACTAAATTTCAATTAAAATTGTAGAAGTAAAAAAAAAAAAATACTGAAAGCATTTGCTGAATGTCTACCTTAATTGAATGTATGAACAGTATCTGAGCTACCACAGGGGAAAGAAGAAGAAGAAAAAAATCTTTTAATTTTTTTGCACTTCTGGTATTTTTTAACAGGTTTTAAACATCTTCAGGTCGTTTATGACGTGACTTTCCACCCCTTATGCAATTCTGAAATTGTACTGACGTACAGATCATATTGCAAATTTCTGACCATTGTCAGACTTCAAAATCCAGGGAAAGTTATAGCTGTAAGCTTCCCATAACCCCAGGATATCCTTTTAGTTTTGTGGCCATTAGCAAGACCTTGAAATTGCCTATACATATAGGCTCAATATTTTTTACTCTTGGTAAACCGCTACAGGATATGGCATTATGGGCTATTTGACTACGAACAACATTTTCAAGACTTTTCACACTTAATCATCACTGACGCTGGATTGCCTTCAAGTAAAAGGTTTAAATATGTATTTACACCATGCAGCAAGACTGCTAATCCAAAACAACGTAACATCATTCCAGAAAACTACAGACGTCATGAAAATGTTTCTTAATTGGCTGTGTCTTGCTGAAAAACTAAGAGCCAATAAGATACACTAAACAAGTAAAAAAGACAGACAAACTATACGATTTGCTGGCCATGAACCAACAAGAAATTGTTCATGAAAATAACTGGTTCCATTACAGGATTTTTACAAGCAAGTCAACTTGATTTCCTTGATAATTCAATGAATTTTCCTGGTAGACATACATTCCCTGATAAATCCCAATACAGTATTCCTGGTGAATGGTCACCCTGATATTTTCAGCCTCAGTTATTCAACTCTGAGAGATTGTTTATACAATTCTACACAGAAAATTACTGACTGAAGTTTTTAAAGGGTACTTTGAAATCCCCACAATAAACACAATTAGGCAGTGGAACATGTGGGATCCACAGTACCTGCTGGTGGAAGGCTTCAACTGGGTCAACATCTCCTGCAAGCTCTGATGACGGGATGTGGAAGCGCATTTCCATCAGGTTCACTGCAGCCTCGTCATTCTGTAACAAAACAGTTGTTACCAACACATATAGCTCTCTTCACAGAGTAGCTCCAACATAACAGTTATGTATGCTGCGAAACAGCATCTGCACACATTGTGTGTGCTCAAAAAATTATGCTAACCTTCATGTAACTTGATAGCATTATGTAGCATCACTTATGGCGCCCTCTAGCAAACTGCAGACTACATTATCACCAGCAGCAATCCCAAAGAGCCACAGCATCAATGCAAACTTTTACCAGTTGGCACAATATACAGTGAAAATCTTTAAAGAGTGTAGCCACGCAGCAATTTACATATTAAGACTCTGAAGGAGCTGGCTTCTAAATAGCCTTTTAGTTCCTGAAGACCTGACAAGGGCACGCTAGTCGTATGTTTCACAGACAGACAGATTGATTCTTTGTGTGGTGGGCAGCAGTTCCTTAAAATGGAGGTGGTTGAAAGAAAGAGGCAGCCGGGAGGGGAAAGGACCTGTTTAGAGGGTGGGAAACCGGTTTCTCGAGTCAGTGCAGCAACCTGCTTCCACATCTCTCTTCCCAGGACTAGTTGTGTTGCTTTCTTCTAGCCTTCGCCTTTGCGAACAAACAATCCCGAGCTTGATTGTCTGCGATGTGTACGCTCTGGCACTGACAATGTTGGAAGCTAGTGAAAAATACCCAGTTAGCTTAAAGACATGGTGTGCATATTAATAATATTAAGCAGTATCATCAGTTTTATTTTAAATTAATTTCTTTGACTTACGAAAAAAGATTGTAATATTGAATTTATTAAAACATATTTTGTATCTTTTGAAGACAGTTCATATTAAACGGACAATTTTTATTCAACTAGTATACGATTTTTTTGGCTCTCGTTGAATTATTTCCGTATGTGTTTTATGAAATAGTGGAAGGATATTTGGCTCTATTTCTGCAAAGGCTTACGTATGCTTATTTCATTTATTTTATGGCATTGAAAAGTAGCGAAAATTTAGATGGCTTTTAAAATAATTTGTAAACTATAAAAAAGAATTTATTCTGGTACGTAATATTTTAATTGAATTTGCCTGCAGTGAACATAGAAAAAAAATAGAAATAGCGGAGATAATCAAGAGTAAAAAACAGAATATTTGGAGCATTTTGAGACGCACTCTTTTTTATAATGTCATGTTTGTGGCTTGTTATGTAATACAAGTTTCGATCTTAATTTGCAGGGTCACAATTAAATTTTATGATAATCTAGTCAAATTTACAACTTTTGGGGCATTTAGTTATACCACTTGGTCTCTTTACTGTAAAAAGTTTAGTTTTGTTTGTTTACACGAGGTCCAATATGTAACAGTCACAGTTTCTTATATATATTAGGGGTTACATAAATAAAAATGTATCGGCCAGAGACGCTATGTAAGTAATATAAAAGGCTTTTGGAGAAATAACTAAGGAATCAAAGTGTTTTGTAACTGTTTCCATTACAATAATCTGTATTAATTTCCGACACACTTCAAGATACCGCTGCAATAACACAACAGTCCTGAAATTCTGATTTTTTTCTTCGACACAGTGAAAAGCATTAAACAATACTTAAAAAAAAAGATTTGTTTCTGACTACTTTAGATTATGTATGACCGTCTTTTCTTCTGTCTTATCTCGTCGTCTTTGATTGGCTACGCGAGGCTAAGGGATATCAACACTGACAAGCTAGTACCACATTCATCTTGGCTGAAGAATGTTCGTGTTCATTGCCCCCCCCCCCCTCCATCATGCAACTTCTCACACCGTATAAGCATAGCTAGTAGCTCTAAGTTCCGAATCGTTTAACATATAGTCACCAAATTTGTAACATGTACATCACCCCTCCCCCCGACAACGAAAATTATCACAGAGACATTTATACCCTATACAAACTTATAGACATAGTTGGCTGCAATTCCTGAACCCTTTAAGATACAGCTGCCAAATTCATAAGATAGAAATCACCCAGACAACGAAAATAACTGCATGGTCAGATATACCCTACGTGAACTTAATAGCATAGTTGGGTGTAATTTCCGAACTATTTAAGATACAGCTGCCAAATTCGTAACATAGACATCACCCCCGACAAGACAACGAAAATTGTCATAGAGTCATTTATTCTCTATGTATACTAATAAGCTATCTGATTGGCTACGCGAGGCTCTCGAAAGGATCTTGTCTCTGATTGACAACGCAAGGCTCTCGTAACTTAGAATATTCCGATGACTCATCCAAACAAAGCTTGACAGCGTCTAGAAAATTACATCAAAAGAAAAAAATGCTCCATATTCATATTAATAATAAAGTTAAATACAATAATTAATAGATACATATAAGGTCCCTGACTGTCTGTGGCAGGCATTATACCAGTCAGTACCGACGACGGTGGTGAGTCATATTTTCCCCCTTCCAGTCCCTGCCACGACGTTCACTCGCCGTTCCTCTCTAGATGAGCACTTCTTGACTTCTGTTGCACTGCAAGAGTCCTGTCTGCTCTAAATATTGATTGAAAGTTTTGTCATCTGAACATGGCCCAATCACGGTATTGCGTGGCACTGTAATGTCTAAAAATAGCACTCAAACACAGACATGGCTCTGGAAATATAGTATTATACTCATGTGGCGGGTCACATCAGCTAAATGTTACCTCTTGCACTTTCCTTATTGCACCATGCATCACAATATGATGGCTACGTGTCAATCTTACTAATCCAATGAAAAAGTGCAATGTCATCCTATGACGTCTGCTACTACCGTTGAATGATTCAAATAAAATAGTAAATTTGGAAAAACACAAATATATAAAATACAAACAAATTATTACTGTCACAATATTCTAAATACTGACTGAGTTACTATTCTTTACAAAAATATAGAAAATTAAAATATTTCCCAAACATATCAATTACTATATACTGCAACATTACGACATAATAAAATAATTATTTCTATTAAATAAAGAATGAAGTGAATCCTTGGCAACAAACACAAATGTGTGGCAAAAAAAAAAAAAAATAAAAAACAACTCGAAAGCCAAAATAACCGTGCAGACAAACCAAAACTATAAGAAGCGGTAAGTCAAATTAACACACCAGGCTTTTGTACATGTGAAAAAAAAAATTAATACAGAGTACAAGACTACATATTTTTACTTGAATGTTTCAAAATTTAGTGACTGTTATCAACCGATAGTTCCTCAGAACACAGAAGCCCAAAAAACTGAAATCACAATTAGTATTAAGTAACACAATATTGAAGCTTTATAAAGCCAGTTACCAAAACAAAACAGTTCTCACAGACCTTGAATCAGAACAGATAATGTGATACTAAGACTTTCCGCAAATATACACCGATTTTCAATTAAAGTTTCAAAGTAAAATAATATTTAAAGTAAATTTACTTTATACATTAAAATTACTAAATGGAGTATCGTGTATATCAGATAAATTACTTAATTTTAATACCATGAATTGCTTGAAATAAGAATTATTTTTAATTAGATTTTTTGTGCATGAAACTTGTGACATTTAATGAACGGAAAAAAAAAACAGTTTGATTTCAAAGTTTACATCTTGCATACTACAACAAATGTTGCACTCACAAAATTCACTTTAAAATAAATATCAAAGAAATTAATATCAATTTAGGCAACTGCTTTAGCAGTATAGACATCATCCAGGTTCTATTGTGTATGTTCTTTTTTCTGAATACACACTGTGGTAACGAGACGTGGTGTAGGCCTATGTGGCATTAATGCTACGAGTATATCGCCAAGAAACATACACCTCATCTAAACACACTAAACTGAGAAAAACATAAACATTTAAACACATTTATTACAAAAGCATAAGAAAACATTAGTGAGAAAAAAAAACTGATGCTGCCCTTATTAAGTTATTCACATTGTACAGCATGTAATTACTGGGGAAGGTTCTCTCTATTATAATAAACTGATTTAAGCTGGACGCCATAAAACCAAATTTTTTCAATATGCCTTAGTCCAAGATAGCACGACCAAAAAAACAAAAATAATTCTAATTTAAAATTTGGCAAGCAAAGGAATGATGTTATCTCAGTTTCCACTGGGTAGCAGTTACGATAAGAAAATTGTCAATTTTCGTCCAAATGTGTAAGAATCTCCAAACTTAAATTTTTTAATCACAAGTCTAAATGTTAGAAATTATAAGATTTAGGCCGATGTACGTCTCACGTGTTAAGTCTAACTACAAAGATGGATGGCATCCCTTCCGATACTACTGCAGTTGTCGCAGAAGCTTGCCATACACACACTCAAAAATCTACGTATTTTTGCGTTTGAGGGCCTCTTCCATATGTGCCCATGCTTTCACAAGCCTAATTAACATATTTTTCGGCATTGATAATCTAAAATTTACAACGGCGCAACATTTCCAAATCCCAATTCTCGGAACCCTAAAACTTACGCCATGCTGCAATGAAAGATAGCCAAAAGTCATTCAAGAATTGTCAAAGACAAACTGAAATGCTCTACAGCAACAATAAAATGTTCAAGGAGAATAAAACTTGCTACAGTTACTCTCATATCAGAAGGCTTATAAAATATAACATTTTGCTATATAAAATAAATTAAACTACTTTTCACACAAATATTCTTATGTTTTAAGACAACAATACAGTAATATAATTTAATAAGAAAGACTTAAAAATTCCTTATACTATCTAAAATAAAAAGCCGATGAGGAACTTGAAATATAAATTAGGTGGGGGTTGATTTAAAGACTCTTTCCAGTTCAAATAAAATCACTAATATAAATTTAAATTACAAATGAATAAAATCAGGCACAGGTATCGCATGGAAAACTAAGATAATTTTATTAATGGCCAAACCCAAACATGATGGGACTTGCACATTTTCATCAATATGCTGCAACCTAAGAAAAAGTCAGGCAACTTAACGCAGGAAAAGTTAAGGCCAACATGTGCACCCTCATAAAAAACGGAAAAGCCAAAACAAATTACTAAATTCAGATCAACTAGTGCACAAGGAGAAACGAACTAGCTATAAAAGTGCAGAGGTACTTACCACAGAGGGAAACACAAGAATTCCAGATTGCAACACTACATGTTGGCGAAAAAAGGATGCAACAACCACACCACAAACTACAGCATATTTTGCACTAAAATACCACGTNACAACTAGTGCACAAGGAGAAACGAACTAGCTATAAAAGTGCAGAGGCACTTACCACAGAGGGAAACACTACATGTTGGCGAAAAAAGGATGCAACAACCACACCACAAACTACAGCATATTTTGCACTAAAATACCACGTTGTGGGACAGCAAAAAACTAAAAGTTCCTTGAGGAAGTAAGTCCCGAAGAACACCCACATGAGAGTGCAGCAGCCACACGCCACCTTGCTCCCCGGGCAAGTGTTTTGTGCCAAATTTTTTTCAAGGGTTTTTACATTGTCTTGTCCACAGGTTAGTAATGCACACCTGCTAAGTTTTATGCTTGTGTGTGCTTATGTTACTGTTTGGTGTTTGAACATTATGCTGTAGTGATTTAGCACAAGTAGTGTGTTCTATAATTTTTGCACAGTACTAGTGGCCCCTTACAAAACTCAACTATGCATTACTTGCTACATTACACAAAAGGGCAAACTAATAGAGTTTAAGTTGATTTATATCTGTGCACATCACGCATTTAGCCTGCACAGTATTTAAAGTGTCTCGTACACACAAGTAAAAAACTTTACTACAACAGAAAACAATTATTTGTAGCAACCAAAGTTGGGCCACAAGAGAAGCATCCACAAACTGTATCGGGGAAGGAGGCAGGCCTCACCTGGTGGAACTCGAGAGTAACCTCATTCTTGCCTGTGGTGCAGTGAGACACATGGTTGAGGGGGATCTCAAAGGCGGTGTGGGTGCCAACATCAAAGTTGAGGACGGAGCCCACAAACTTGGCAGTGCCCCAGTTCCAGCCCTTCAGAGACAGCTCTTTCTCAAGCATGTCCAACTTGTAGTTGGCAGTAAAGAACTTGGCTATCTTCTCCTGCTCCTGCACAAACCAACACAGCATCAGTCACAGGGTTGAGCAGGCAGCCCCGCCCAGGGGACACCAGTCACATAGGGGCAGAGGCAGATACGGGGGAGAAAAGGGGGAAATTCCCTCTTCTCCTCAAGAACTCAACCTTGCTCCAGAAATAGTATGCAATTTATGTCAACATGATAAAAATATTAAAGAAGATCCCGAAAAGGCACTTTACGCCTTTACTGGAACTCAACATGTTTTTTAGGGAATTTCAACATGAAGTGCAGCAGCACTGACAATGCAGAAGTACAATTTTATGTTTTGTCTTTGTTACACTTATACTACCTACCTTCAACATTAACTAAAAAGTTTCTCGCATTCTAAAACTGGACTGCAAAATGCAAAACAAAAGGAAATGTTACAGCAGTGTAGGTTATATTTTTTTGTCACTGCAGGAAAGAAATAAAATGTTAAAAAGTGTGTGTGTATATAAAGTTGTAACTTTATGTATTATTTAAATAGTGAAATGGAGTAAAAACCTAAAAAAATTCTACATGTTGGAGATTTTAATATTCACTACAAAGTTCCTCCCCCCAAGAGTGGTCCCCTGGATCTGCTTCTGCACATGGGAGGGGCACTGACTGGTTCGCACAGTGAAGAACTACAAGCACAAGGCACTACTCCAAACCTCCCTTAATACCCCTGCCTGCTTGACACTCCAAGAAAAAATATATATTGCATTTATGCAAGATAGGCAGGTGTGGGTCTTAATTACTTGTCAAAAACAATGTTGAGAGAGAGAGAGAGAAAGAGAGAGAAAGAAAGAGAGAAAGAGAGAAAGAGAAAAAGAGAAAAAGAGAGAGAAAGAGAGAGAAAGAGAGAGAAAGAGAGAGAAAGAGAGAGAAAGAGAGAGAGAGAGAGAGAGAAAGAGAGAGAGAAAGAGAGAGAGAGAGAGAGAGAGAGAGAGAGAGAGTGTGTGTTTTGTAAGTTATTCAGACAAGCAGGAGGGGGAAGGAAGTTGCCATGGCCTGTAGTAAGGAATCATCCAAGCATTCACTTGAAATTATTTCAGGAAACCACGGAAGACCAAAATCAGGACAGCCAGGCCAGGGATCAAACCAGGGTCCTCCTGAATGTGAGTCCTGTTGTTTACTGCTGCACCACCTCGCTCAGTCATTTTTGTGAGGAAAAAAAATAATACTAGTTAGTACTGTTGGTCAGTTACAATAAGGCATCTTTGTCATAAAAACAAAACACTGTGAGAACCGCCTCAGGAGCTTAATATTATTCTTGTTTATTTCGGAGTGTTTTATTTGTTTCTCATAAAGAGCCTTACATATTGGAGAACACTTAGGCACTTTGTGAGAACTGAAAGCATCTGTGGTGTTTTCTTATTATTGTTCTACTGAGGCTGGGTTGTTTGTTTACTGGGAAACGTGTCTGTATGTATTATGCAAGTGTAACTCTTTACTGTTAGGACGTGTAGCTCTCATTTAACCTGTGCAGACAAAAATTTGCATTAAAACACACAATTTGATTGCACTCATTTGCAGTACAAAAACTTCACAACACAAAACAACCCCAGAAACAATGCAACATAGACAAAACTCTTAATAAAAATAGCATAGAAAATTATACTAAAATACTTTTGAAACTGTTAACAATGTTAGGTTTTATACCTAGTGTTGGGACTAGAAATTATTAGTTAAGAAACAAAAATTTAAAATTGCTGATTTTGAATTAAATTATAAATAGTTGTTTAATTTGGCTTACAAATGTGTAAAATGCAATACTATAGGTGCTTTTGTGCAATTTCACCTCGAACATTCTTAAGACCTGCAGCACACTTACTCCCTCCTTGATACCACCGAAACGGTGCAGGGTGCCGTTCTTGAGGAAGACGCGAATGCCAAAACCACCAAACAACCGCTGCCAGTTGACCAGGTCAATGTCAGAGGCAGGGATCTGCTCCACCTTGCCTGTCTTGCTGTTCTTGAAGATGATGTGCTGGTCCGTGAGCTTCAGCCGTCCAGGGCACTGCGAGCACGCACCACATCTCCACACTCACAGTTCACAATCAACAACTGCTCGCTCAGGAAGCTTCTAAACTTAGGCATGGCAGTTCTAACTACATTTATTACTGAAGTAACTGTTTAATGTTAAACATAACAAATCGTACTTAGGCAATTTTTGCTTGTTACCTTTTAAAGCAATAATTTATAACTTTTTAACCTTTATGTTTTCTTGCGCAACAGACATTCCAAATGATCAATGCACAAATACTGTAATTATTACGCAGCTGTCAACTATTTATAATTGAGATCAAAGAAAAATACAGGCATTAATTAAGCAGAAAAGAATACTGAATTAGCTGAACATGACTAGCAGAAATGTTTAGAAATGTTTGATTACAATTTGTTTTTTGTTGTTAGCTCAAGAATTCTTTAAATGCTTTTGAAACATGTCTGTTTATTGAATTTACACATATCTATTTAAAATTATTTCTACTGTTGCATAAGCACTTCATCTCTGAAACGACAATCCTAGTTGGCTCTGGTTGGGCTCAGCAATATGGATAGAAACACACATCTCTTAACTTAAAAAATCATGTTTTTGGTAATTATTAAGTTTAGGAGCATGTCTGAAAAAAAAAAAATTAAAAATTATGACATATTTCTACTCTACTAATCATGTAGAACACGAATATACTAGGGGCGTAGCTTTAAAATAAGTACAACATATTACAAAAAAAAATTGAACAAAATTGTGAAATGAGCAGTATAGCCAGTTTGTTTACGTTTCTGAAAGAAACGTCCTAGACCAACAAAAGTTGCATTAATGGGTTCTGCACAGCTTACCTTGTTCATATTCAAGAGGGCGTAATGTTAAAATAAGTAGAACATATTTTAAAAACTTGCAAAATATGTTTGTTTACGTCTATTAACGTCAGAGGAATTATACCAGCCCCCTACCTAGGTGAGTCAATTTACCTTATTTTGGTGTGTTTTACAGTTCCTTTAAACCCCTACAATCCTACATTTATAGTTAAGTGTAAAACCCTACTATCCTAGGTTAGTGTAAAACCCAACAATCCTAGGTTAGTTTAAAAATGTAAAATAGTGATTCACCCATTGTGGGGTTAGGTTCTGTTAGGTTAAGTGGGCACATATTACGAAATTAGTCTGACGTTAATGCCCCTCGTATATTCGTGTTCTATGTGATTAGTAGAGTGGAAATATACCATTTTCCGTGAATTATTTTTACAGAAAAGCCCCTAAACTTAATAATTACCTTGGGTTTGTTGATATTCGTCCAAGGTTGGAGTCACAATACCCTGAAGAACCCGACACAACAAAATCAGAGTCGCAGCCAATGAAAAGCAAGGTCACTGAACATCAGACCAACAAAATTGCTTTCCGACAGCCCGACAAAACAATATTCTGATTCAAAATTCTGTTGTGTCAGGCTCATAAAGATGCGCAAAGAATGCAAGTACTTAACAAAAATAAATATAGTGCATTTTTTGTACTGTAGCAAATAAAGAACTAAGTCAACAATGAAATCACTTTTTGTTTTATATTATTCTGTATGAATTCAATCATTGTAAAAAAAAAAAAATCATTCTCTTTCCAACAGCCAAGTGCAACACTAGTCTGGAAGATATTGTCACAGAATTATCAACACTGAATAAAACATTACATGAAATTTTGTCATGTTCTGGCAGTGTCTGGCTGTCGTGTCGTGCTTGTTGGGATATTATGACTCCAGCTTTAGTTGCCATTGTGGTTCACAAGAAAACAAGGGCTTGGATCATTTTTGTTTTAATAAACACCAGTACATGGCTTGGCAATATTATTTTTAGAACAGTAAACATAACATAAGTTATATATAAAAAATTTGAGTGCATTGTTTTGAAGCTTGTTTCAGAATTTTGTAAAAGAAAACACTTTGTGATTTCATAGGTTATTAATCATTATGTTTTTGTATAGCATAGTTAAAATTCATCCAGATTTGTCAGACAGCTCCAATTAAGTACTCTGTGTGTTCTCTTACGTATCCATGCATTGTGGAACGGGCCTCCATAGTGACATTAAAAACATTCACACAGGTGTTTCATTTCATTAGGCACTTATGAAGAGTCACATGGCTAAACTTGGTTACAGCCAAACTTTTACTCTGCTTGTTGAACGAGTGACCCCGTTGGAAGTTTACTCGCATTACGAAAGTCTACAGTGTGCATATTAATGTTTTATTTGGTTCTGTTCTGATTATAACCTTTTGGTTAAACCCTATTAATAGAGTACCTAAACCTGTTCACGTGACAGCGTTAACCCCATTAACTTTTTCTGAATACTTTTCGTATACGCCTTCTTATGCTTTGATTCTTTATATATCAAAAGTAGAAACCAAGGTTTCAAATCGGGATTACTAAGAGCAAGAACACACAAAAGAACCCTCTATCCACCTGCTGAGATACGGCTTGAACTAAAAGCAAATAATTACCCAACTTATTAACTTACAGTGATATCACTAAAAAGCAGTAAAAATATGTTTAATGTAAGATACTTACCATTGAGCCCTTAACTTCAGCTGAAATATCATTATATTCCAAAAAATCCAACATTTTTACTTCTCAAAATAATTCATAAGATGAAAATTTGACAAAACGCGCCTCATGCCATTCGTAAAAACAAAACAAAGGCTGAAAGACCATTTTCCGAAATCACTCCAAGTTGATTCCGTTCCGCCGCTCTTTTACGTCCGATTGTTCTATAAGGGGAAATTCTTCAATAATTTGTGTTATGTACAACTCTGGAAAATAATGATGACTCAATTTTAACACCAACGTCATTTTTCTTATGTTTTTTAATCAAGAAATACGGTTTACATAACTATATTCTATGCGAAAAATCATAGAATTTCAGCAATCACTGCTTTGTAATTAAAAGAAATATAAGGAGACTACTGTGGCAAAAAATAATTTCGTGTTTATAGAAAAACTTATATTATTATAATTTGTTTGTTTTTATTAATAAATTTCCATATATAATTAAGATTTTGGTAGACCGTGTAATCGTGTAATAAAATCCGAAACAAAATACTACCAAATGTCGCATTATAAGGTAAACATCGTCTTTTAGCTTTGTCAGGAACTACTTGTAATGTTCTAGAAGAGCGACTCCTAACTTCCTTTTCTTACAGCCGTTTGCCATCCGTACACGAAAATTCACATGAGTATTCACCGATTTTGATCGAAAGTTCGGAAATTACGGTTTCGATTAAATACGGTTAAACAGTTTTATCAACCAGTACAACCGGCCTGGATATTAGGTTATTCCTTTCTTTGCTTTGTATATGAACTAAAACATAAACCGATGAATTTTCCAACACCATCTCAGATAAATNAAAACATAAACCGATGAATTTTCCAACACCATCTCAGATAAATAATAGACAACTTGTAATTTTCAAGTTTTCCAAAATATACAATATTAATGTATACATCAAGGTTTATAATGGCCGAAGAAAACTTTAGCATTTTAGTGTAATGGCACTAATAGAAAAATGAAAGCAGGCGAAAGCACTGCTAAAAATTTATCTGATATTCGAAAAAAGATTGAACATGTGTATATCAGTGTATACACCACTGGTAGATCGATTGATGAATTTTCGAAAACGTGGCTTGATTAAGTGTGTTTAAACAGATTGATCAACCAATTCACCCAGCTTGAAATTTCAGTGGATCTGGTGGATATGCTCCAAAACATTAACCGATGAATTTTCAAATGCTTTCTCCGTAAAAAATAAAAATTAACACACCAACAACCCGTAATTTTCAAGCAAATCAAAATATACACAAATAATTCGGAGGTCAAGTTTTACAAATTGGCGAAGAAATTTTTACAATTTGTGTGTAATGGTATTAATATGTGTCTGAAAACAGACGAAAACAACACTAAAAATCAACCTGATGTTCGAAATTGCCTCAACAGATGTACACCGGTGTATCAATAACTGGTGGATAAATAGATGTATGTTCGAAAACATGGCATTCCGCTGTTTACCACGCGGCGTTGCCACGATGTTGTAAAGCCCCTATTAGCCTGACAAATTTTCCCGTCAACATGCTTTCAATAAGTTTGGTCAAATAAAGTTTTGCTTTTTCAGACATCCACACATCAGTACAGTGACTAGTGTTAATTATCTTAATCAAATTGATTCAAGAGACATTATATGTTGGAAGACTTTTGCTATTAATGAGATTGTTGCTACTTCTAATTCCGTTATTAGATTTGCTCAGTCTCCAGTATAGTATTCACGATGTAAGCTTAAGTTTGAGCTTGGTGATGCTATTTGGGGTTTAGAAAGTTAGTTGGCACTGAATAGCTGCACTGACTCTAAGGCCAGTGCAGAAGATATTGCATTCAGTGCGCACCCGTCCAGTGCAAAACAGTAATTGGAAGATGAAAACCGACTGCACTCAGTACGAGTTCCGGTAATTGGAAGACGTGGCACTCGGCCAGTGCGCACTGAGTGCATTCCAGTGCAGTATAAGGAAGAAGCCATTAGCTTTGTACTTTTCATTCCCAAAACCACTGGCTCTTAGTTTGAAGCATTATGCCTGTCTGGCTTTCTGCGGGATGAAAACATGTTAAGTTCCTGATGGTAAAGAGGTNCTCTTAGTTTGAAGCATTATGCCTGTCTGGCTTTCTGCGGGATGAAAACATGTTAAGTTCCTGATGGTAAAGAGGCAATGATACTTTGTATAAGCGTGGAAATCACATCTTTAATGCCTAACGGATTCTGTTTCTCGGCGCATATACAGTACCTCAATATTGGTGTAATTTTTATTTCGTATTTATAGCTGTGTTAAATACAAAAAAAAAAAAAAAAAAAA
>NQII01004395.1:63397-93601 GCA_002778355.1 Clitarchus hookeri
CTCAGCATGAAAACTCTGCGCGTCATAAATCTAGTATCCTTAGTTTGAAAGTTAGAAGTGAGATTGATGGCCGACTCGATAATTTACTGCATGTCCAGATTGATGAAGAAATTACTTATTGTAGAAACGTTCTGAAGAGGGTTGTTGCCGTAGTGAAGCGACTGTGTTCAAGAGGCCTCGCTTTCAGAGGAAAAAATGAAAAGTTCAGTGATCCACATAACGGAAATTATTGTATGATTTTGGAACTGTTAGCTGAATTCGATACTTTTTTAGCCAGTCATATCGAACGATTTGGGAATCAAGGATCTGGAAGTACCAGTTACTTATCAAAGACCGTTTGCGATGAGTTTATTCTTTTGATGGGTCATAAAGTCTTAAAACACATTGGAGACGAGATAAGAAGGGCGAAATATTTCTCCTTAATCATCGATTCAACACCAGATATAGCACATGTGGACCAACTTACCCTCGTCATTAGATACACTTTGGAAAAAGGCGAACCGCGTGAAAGATTTCTCAAGTTTTTACCCTCAGTGGGACATAAAGCTGAAGAAATTTTTTTTGCTATTATTTCGGAACTCAAAACACTGGGCATAAATATTGAAGACTGTCGTGGACAATCATATGATAATGCCGCGAACATGTCTGGTGTGTACAATGGCTTACAGGTTCAAATTCAAAGCCAAGCACCTTTTGCTTTTTTCGTTCCTTGCTCTGCCCACTCTTTAAATTTAGTGGCAACTGCGGCTGCTGAATCTTGCACAGAAGCTTGTCGCTTCTTCATGTTGCTTCAAGAAATCTACGTTTTTTTTTTGTAAGTTCGACACAGCGCTGGCAAAAATTAATGACTGAAATCGGGAAAGGGAAAACGCTAAAGAGAGTAAATCTGACACGTTGGTCAGCTAGAGAGGACGCATGTAGAAGTTTGAGAGATTGTTGGCACGAAGTCCTTAAAACTTTGGAATCAATCAAGGATGATTGTACCAAAAAGCCTGTAACGCGAAACGAAGCGACGGAAATACTTTTGAATTTAGAAAAACTGGAAACGGCGGTAATGGTTGTTGTGTGGAATGTTTTTTTTGGAAAGAATAAACAAAGTGAATGTTCAAATTCAGGCTTCTACCGTAGATTTGATCACTGTTGCCGATCTTTACGAATATCTTTGCAAGTTTTTCGTAGCTGAACGAGAACATTTTAAGTATTTCGAACAAAAAGCGATGGAATTAAGCGTGTCGAAGCAGTATACAAAAGGCATGGGAAAAAGACAACCGAAAAGGAAAAACAATTACGATGAAACATCCGATGAAGAAATGAGAATTACTGCGAGTGATACTTTCAGGGTTAACACATTTCTCGTCTTCATTGATAGACTCGTATCCGAATTAGAAAAGCGGCAGGAGGCCTACAACAGGTTCAATGAAAAGTTTTCATTTCTGACCTAAATGAGTGAATGGTCATTATCAACCCTTACGGAAAAAGTCCCTTTCTTGGAAGAAATGTATCCTAATGATTTAGAGACTGACTTAGTTCAAGAATGAATACATTTTCAATGCCACCTTTCTTCTGAAAGAATTTTGGTAAAACCAGATTCTGGATCATTGAAAAGACTATCTTCGTTCCTGCGATAACAGAATTTGTAAAACGTTTATCCAAACTTGGATATAGCAGTTCACATGGCTCTATGTACACCAGCGACAAATTGTTCGGGTGAGAGAAGCTTTTCTTGCTTAAAACAGGTGAAAAATTATCTAAGATCTACCTTAAGTCAAGAAAAGCTAAACGCCTGAGCTCTTTTGTACATAGAGTCAGAACTAATGAACAAGATTTCATACGACGATGTAATTGATGATTTTGCCAATAGAAAATAGCGCAAAAAGGAATTGTAAAACTTTCATAACTTAATTAATTGAATTTAATCGACATAATCAGCCGGATTGTTACCAGATAATTGAATATATTGTTTTTAAACTGTAAGTAAACACAATAAAAATTATTTAATTACGTTTACCGAATGTACATTATTGTGTAAGTAGTATTGAGGCATACCTTACCCCGCCTTATTAGCAGTACATGATTGAGCTTTTATTAGCTCAGAAATATACCCAAAAACTATTTATTGTGCAATCTTAACTAAATCGTTGGGTTGTAAAAATAATCCAGAAACTGACACATTGATCCCCTAGTTCACAATCATACTAATTACGGGAAAAATGTGGTGTAATTACGACGATAGTGCACAAATCATAAAGTTACAATTTTATTGACAAAAAAATTGTAATTAATATGATTGTGAACTAGGGTATTCAATTGTAGAGGTTGGTAGGGGCGGAAAAATTTGAATGGCCTACCGGCGGCAATTGTGTAAATCCGTCACTATATAAATGGTAAGTATTCAAACATGTATATATATCTATATATGTATATACATATATATGTATATATACACACAGTATATAAAATGGGATAAATTGTTACTTTATACTGTATAACTGAATTCCTCGGCTGATCTGCCATCCTGGAGCCTGACTCGTCACTCTCTCGACTAGTGTTCTGTGCCATCCGTTCGACTTGTTGAAACCTGCACGGTGTCCGCGCTGACCGTCGACCGCCTGGGCTGTCTTACAGATTCTCACGATGTTATTTGATAGTGCGACGTTGGCCAGGTCGGATGTGTTCCACTGCTAGTGTCGTGAGTGTTTGTTGTACTTTGAATGCGATGGTTTCGTTTCAGTCGGTTCATAAGGAAGTCATTTGCTACTCCCTTGTACTGGTCAGGAAGGTCAAGTATTGTGTAGCATCGTTTAACACACAGCATACAACACCCGATGTTTGTGTAATATGTAATTGCGCTGGATGGTGAGCGCTTGTAACTATTTCCCCTTCATATTTGGTTTTATATAAGTTTGCATCAGTGTGTAGCAGTGTTGAACTTATCGCAGTTGAACTTATCGCACCTGTGTTTCTCGGATTTGCAAAAGTATTTTTTTTTTTCGACTAATGTGATGTACAGCTCTCAATGCTCGCGCAATATACAATGTTTATAACTAATCCTTAAATGCTTATAACTATTTGCTTTTATCATTGTTTTTTTTTATCTGTTTGCATCAGTGCGCAGCAGTGATGTCTCTCTTGCACGACTAATGGTTTAAAACGTATGTTGTTTTGTAGCAAACAAAGGATGACAGTCTTTACAAGTCGCGTAATGTGTATCGTACTTGACACATTGTAGTCATTTTTGCAGTTTACCCTTCTGATCATTCGTTCTTTCTCATGTCGGCGTGTTTCTAGCTTTTACTAAACGTCTTAGTATGACAGCAACACCGATATCCCTATTAAGAAGTGTGGCTCCATCGGGTATTTTTTATATATTGTGACTCGTTATGAAATCATGTTCGTGATGTACTTTCGTATTTTCTAGTCCTTTATTGTTCGTTACGTGACAGATTTTTCATGTATAGGTTGGTTTCATATCTTTTACACTTGGTTTCTCCGACCCTTGAATGCTACCCCTCACTGCCGGCCACTCATGTTAAAGTTAACTGAGCGGTCGGGGATAGTGATACGGACGTCGTCCGGCGTCTATAATAACAAAAAAGTCAGAATATTACACAATATTCCTATTAAGGAGAGAATGGGTGCCAGCTCACTGAGATAGCACGAAATCACAGTTCTCAGGATCGTGGGGGCCGAACGATCACATGGCTGTATCACCTGACACACTTGATATATATACATTTACAGGAAAACATAATATATAGCCGGGGTATTTAGTCCCCCAGCACGCCTTAGTATTACCTTTTACCTTATAAATGAAGGATGCCTCCTTGAGGCGTCGATGACTTCCTGGATAGGGCCAGGATCCGAAACACAACACAATGAGAACTCACAAGTTATGGTTAACCTAGTAAATTATATAGCCGAATAGTGTACACAGTTACATGTAGACAATACAATTTAAAATCACAAGACCTGCCAGTGGCCGTTATTGTACAAAAAGGCGATAATGGTGCGAACATTTACAAGAGTAATTAAACCTCCGAGGTCGATAAATTGAGCTCATGGAGGGGTGTTGCAAACGTGGGGAAGACTTGGTAAACTAAATAAAAGTTCCAGTAAATTAAGTTAATCTATTGTAGTTAGTGTTACAAACAAAGTAGGAAAGTCCCTTGTGACGCAACGCAAGTGCAGCACCTAAGATCCGTGGAATCAGACTGCCGGAGATGGCGCAGGTCAGCGGCGTCCTTGCCGAGCGCTCGCGCCACTCCGCGAGATGATTTAATTAACGGACCTCATTAACATACAACTTGAAACATACACACGTAAAACTCTGAAACGTTCTGGGCGAGTTTTCTTAATACTGTAAAGTTAAGAGTTCTTAATTAAGCACTAATTTACATACAAACATGATTATGTGGTGCCTTGCAGAACACATAGGAAATTTAGGTCTGTTAAGTTTTGGGGTATATAGACCACTTCAAACACCCTAGCCTTGCTACTCTACACCTCATTAAATATGCACGTAGCGACTGTGGGCCGATGTGTGATGACTGTGGCCGTGGCAGACCGCACAGGAGTGGTCCACACCAATGTGATATAAGCCATCCTAGCGCACCAGCTCTAAGTGCCTAACCTAATGCCGCAGGTACAACCCTGCATGACGGTGAGGCCGCTTTCCTCACAGACCAAGAAATGGCACCAGAGAGCGCAGTTCCACCCCTCGGGAGGAGGAGCTCACCCCGCCACCACCACATAACTCACGGACAGGTGGAATACATGTCCGTGCACAGCTTCAGAACGGCAGTTTATTCTCAGCAGCTCGCTCCACCACTTTCAGTGCAGGAGCTCTCTGCTAATACAGTCTTCGCAACCTACCAGATGCTCTTCAAGACCTTCACCAGAAGTCCCCCGAAGAAGTCAACACCCATTTTCTACACTCACTGGTAGTGGAACCCTAGTCCCTTCTGGACAAGCAGCATTGAGTTAGTTAGGGATAGCTCCTACCTAGCCGCATCTGCTTTGTTAGTTCAGACCCAGGTCCCCTTCACCTCATTTGCGTACGTTAAATTCCGTTACAGTTCTTGGTAAATTAGGAGTTATTACGTGCCACCGTATTATTCCTCTCGAAATAAACACATCTATTAATTTCCGAGTGCCCATAGCTAAGGTGGACTGTAACTTCCGTAGACGTTAGCCCACCAGGGTAGAGCAGGAGACACCAGCATTCCCAACCAATTTTCCTAACCTAGTGTAGGACTGTGTCCTCCCTTAACCAGGTGCACGTACGTCAAAACAATTCACATTAGACGGCCACCCATACTGTGCACCTGGTGTGCAGTATAGTAGAGCTCCAACCATTAGGTCACAACCACAAAGTGGTTAGTCAGTCAGTCCAATCCATTGACTCATTCACCGCACTGAATTGTTGCCGAAAAGAATGAGAGACGGGGTCTGAAGGTCTGGCCCATTTAGTATACACCCATATCGTTGTCAGACCCCCAGGGTAAACCCACCACTCTGAACTGTTGCCGGTTTGAGTACTCGGGTTGGCTCAGCCTCGGCTAGGCTCAACACTTAGATACAGTACTTCGTCGCCTACTCCTCTCTTGTGTGGCTCACCGTAGAACCTACCTACATGTCTTACACCCATAGAAGTGGTACCAGGTTGCGTATTAGAAACGCAGCTACCAAGTCCAAGCTTAACTTGGGCTGTGAAACAGCCCCGACTGAACTTTGCAGCATAACCCCCAGGAACGAACTCAAGTCGCCTGACAGTTGGAGGCGCCTCGCCTCCCAGCACCCCCCCCACCAACTCCTTATTTCAACCTCCATTCAAGACCACCGGAGAACCACACCCCATCGTCTTCACCCTCCACCAAAGACTGAATGTACCACTGGGTCTTGCAAACCCGTGGTGCCACCTCAACCGAGCCAGCAGCTCTCTTCAGGCATCTACCTGAATCACCCGCCGCAGCACCACCTTCGCTCCGAGCCTGGGCACGAACTTCGGTAGGAGCCAACCCCAGCTGAAGCAGAGCCAGCAGCTACCACAGGCGTCGCCCGTTAAAGGTACTCTAGTTGTGGTATGCAGGCCGGTAATATGTAAGGTCATTCGGCACACTCCAGACTTTGTACCAAGCCGCCAAACTACGTGCCCCAGGTTGTATACCACGCGGGCTCTAGTGAACAAGCAATAAGTCAATTGTGATAGTCAGCCATGTCTCTGACCCACACATTGGGCGCCTACTTTGTACAAAGTCTGTAGGGGCGAGGTGGTGCCTCTGGGCGTTGGACACACATGATTGGGCTAACTTACCAGTGGTGTCACTCCATTGCGGCAGACGTTGGAACTGGCTAGTATGCTTCGGCTCTGGGAGCAGATGGATGAGCAGACTGGCTTGTCTGTGACCAGGATGCTGGCTGACTAGCGGGCACGTGGTCTGCTGGTGCCTTGCTGGTGTCCTCTGGGTCAACCGGCACCACTCCCAAGGGGAGCGAGTACCCCTGGTGGAGTAGTTCGAAGGCAGGGATGATAGTGGAGTGAGGCTCCACTAATTGCCGGGAGACTTGCAGTTGAGGACTGGTGTAGGTTGATTACTTTGAGGGTGGCGAAATGCGAGGATAGCAGCTGTCCTCCGAGCGTTCCTCCTGCTTCCACATTGGTGAGAGAACATCATGGACTGGAAAGGTACTAATATTCATCCTGTAGAGTGCGGTAGGCAACAAACCCCTAGCTAAAGTGTACTCCACAAGTACCTGTGTCGAACCTCGTTAGACCCGCACCCTCTCCGGCGAGTTTATACACACTGGAGAGAATGGGTTAGTTGGCTTAGTTGGCCCAGATGCTTCATCGTGTGTCTAGTGGTTGGGGCTCTACCATACTTGTGCACCAGGTACCTTTGCATACTGGGTCCACAATATGGGTGGCCGTCGAACTTGTATTGTGAGCAACATTCGTGCAGACCTGGCAAGGGTCTGCCAGCAGTTCTACTCTACGTCAAAAACTGTTGCTAATTCGCGGTTCCCTGCCACTCCCTTTAAGTGTGACGCTTACCAGGTTGGAGAAAAAGGCACACGTTTACTACATAGCCAGGAAAGACAGAAGTTAACTAGACACAGTGTTTTATTTCCTTGAGAATAGAAACACGGTGATCCGTACTAGCTCCTACCTCTACACACACTAGTTGTTCACAGACTTTGTACAAGAGAAAGACAGGCGAAGTTGCCTGTCGGCTTAAGGAGCCTGGCTTGAAGAGCAGACGAGAGTGACCTAATTGTGGTGACTCTTGATGGCAAGTGTCGGGGAGTAGTTACGACTCTTCAGCTGCTGTGTTAGGGAAGGCGTTATCGGCTGAAGAACTGGTAGAAGAATGGAAGGTCTTAGAGTCTCCTAAGGAGGACTGCTAGCTGTGCAGTAGAGAGCCTTAGCATGACTTGTGCTGAGGCGAGCTGCATGGACAACTGAAGGTCTTGGGGGAAGTTCCGAGGGTAACTGTGGTTGTGTGGTAGAGAGCCCTAGCATGACATAATTGGTGCTAAGGCGAGCTGTGTGTACAACTGGCGTTTCTGCTGGGTGCATGGTGTTGTTTTCCTCTCGGCTGGAGGGTTCCTGTGTGCTTCGTTCACTCTCGGTTATCTTCGGCCACCTCCCCATCAGGTTCTGGACAGGTGGCGCCGCTGCTGCCATCTCTTGGCAGGGTGGTAGAGGGGAGGTTTGAGTGTGGTTGCAGGCAGCAGCTGCTGTTCACTTAGGGGCAAACATTTGCATGCCCGCGGCTGCTTCTCGGTGGGTTTACAAGTTTCTATCATTACGTGGGTGCTGACCTTGGTGTGGCCAGTCGGGGTTAGATTCCCTCAGGAGCACGCGATGATCCGGAGTCGAATAAAAATAATAATGAGCAGGAAGCGTCACATGTCAACATGATCAAATTATTGGCTTCAATTACTTGAATTCTATTTATTGAACTGAAAAACCACTTTATTTGCCTTTCAATGAATTGCATTCAACAAGCTTTCAAGTCTCCCCATGAAAATTTTTATAAGTAGCTACGACTCACACATGTCACGAAAATAATTGGTTAAACCCCAAAAAATGTTTAAATATTGCGTATTTTATTTTTAAAAATATACATGTTTATTTAGTAAAAGCTTAAATGTGTGTATACAACTCTATTACCGTACTATGATATTAATTGCATATATATATATATTAGATATATACACACAGAGAGAGAGAGAAAGAGAGAGAAAAAGAGAAAGAGAGAGAGAGAGAGCAGAGGGACGAGAGAGATAATTACCTGAGGTTTCAACATTCGGCACCCAAGGTGCCAGTAGTCTGCACCCAAGAGGTAACTCAAACCTTACTCGTCATCCTGTATATTGCAGGAAGCGAGTAGCATCAACATAATTTTGAATCATCCAAAGTCAAACATTTCGGCCCAGTGCATTTTGGTTCTTGAGGTTTTACTGTAATCTCATTATTAAGTGAAATCACTTTTTTATGACTATGTATGTAGTCATGAATACATTAGGTTAATTTCTTTCAAATACACCAGCTACACATGCAAGCTAAACTTAAAACTGTCACCACTTCTTTCAACCAGATATGAGCTCTCGGCCATTAAAACTCTTGTTTCTTTCAACCTCTGCAGCTACACAGGCAGGGTCTAGCATAAAATTACACAAGGTTTTGTGGAGGTGTAAGTGGTGTAGTGCAAATAAAAATTCACAAATTTAAAATTTCTCACATGTTTATTAATTGACTGAGGAAACTTAACGAGATGAAAATCCATAACATCTTGTAGTTTATGGTTTAAGGATTGTCGTTAATGAAAACAAGAAATAAAGCATATTTTAAAGCAATATAAAGTTAATGTGACATTTAATATTCCGTGTTATCTGTTTTGATGACAATAAAATTAGAAATTAACATGAGATCTTTTTGTATTTACGTAGTATTTGGAGATTATTTTATATTAAATATACTGAACGAGTGAACAGTATATATATNGCATATTTTAAAGCAATATAAAGTTAATGTGACATTTAATATTCCGTGTTATCTGTTTTGATGACAATAAAATTAGTAATTAACATGAGATCTTTTTGTATTTACGTAGTATTTGGAGATTATTTTATATTAAATATACTGAACGAGTGAACAGTATATATATATATATATATATAATTATAAGTTATGTTTGCAAGGCATTTTGAATCCTGCAGACATAATATTGCAGATTGGATGTTAATGATACAATTTACGAATGCTAAAAATGCATTGTAATAAAACTGTGTGTTGTCAATTATGAAACAAAATGGCGGTGAGAACTGCACCAAATTTGTTTCTTTCAACCCTGCCTGTGTAACTGCACCGAGAAAGAAAGATGGTGTAACTGCACTACACTATACTACACTGGTTACACTTTTTTTTGGGTTGAAAGAAACAAATGTATTAAATTTCTTGTTTATTAGTTCCAGTTTTGCTGTTAACAATGCACACATCATTGTTTTGGTGTATTAACTTATGAAAATGGCATTAAACTACATATATGAAAACAGCCACTGTAGGTACTGATTTATGGCTGCTTTTTTATAATCACAACTAAACTCACTTGAAAACATAAATATGGTCCATACGGTAAAAGAAGGCCACTTTCTGACAGTCAGTGAGTGGCAACTTAACGTTTACGAAACAAACAAAGTGCCATTTACAAAATCCTGTATCAGCTGATGCACGAACGAACAAAAGTTAAAATTACGTTGGCTATTCTGAGTGCACTGCCAATGCACATCACAAAAGCAGAAAATACGCGGGTAAGAAAGAGTTCTTACATTTATTAATGCATTTTATTTTACAAGGACACAAAACAATGGTTGTTAGTGTTAAAAACTAAACTTCGTGATAATGTAGTTATGTATAGGTGTTCAAAATGAAATGTACAATAGAACGATACGACGCGGAAAAGTTTTCTGAAGTTGTGCTAACTTCAGAAAGTTTTTTCACGTCTTATTATCCCTCTCCAACCTCGCTTTCAACACGTCCTTGATATTAATTCGAAAAGCATATAGAAATATTGCATAATATTGTTGAATTATTTTTCTATTAATTTGACGAAACGACACGAATTTGAAATATATTTCCAGCCCGTAATCTAAGAACAATCAACTTAAAATAATACGCTATCTATTATCAAAAAACAGCGTCTCAAACTTTGCCGTGACGCGCTGTGCGCGCAATCTCTCGGATATTATGCAAGGTATTACCAGCCAGAAATGAACCTCTTTTTTGCGCGACATATAACGAATTTACAAACAAATGCCAATAGTTATATTTTTCCACGAGCTCTGCATAATTTTTAAAGTAACATATATTTCATGTAAAATGATTTGGAGTAAAAGTCATTTATATTCGGCCGGTAATCGTTCGTCTACGTAAATTATACGCCATATTGTTCTCATCAAACCCATCTCCTTGTTTGTAGAAAGTGAGACATGTGAATAGTTTTTAAGCAATTCTAATGTTATTCCACGTCACATATTTCCAACTCGAATATATTAGCTATAACGCCCAAAGTGTGATAATAGATACAACAGACCGTCTCGCAAATGTTAACCCAAATTCACTATCTCGGACAAATTAAAAAAGAGTTAGCAAATATTTAATTATTTGCAACATTTTATATTTTTACTTGTATAACCTACTTATTTTTTTAGACAGATGTCAGTCTTAAAGTATCTTAAAATTTGTTTAGCATAACAGTACAATGGCAAGTGAATTAGCTGACAGCGTGTTGATAAAAAATACATCCCCGACTTGACGGACCAGCTGATGGCGGAAGGATACATAGTCACATGTAGTCAGACGTAAACAGTGGCGCTACTTTCGCAGACCTGTCAGAAAACGGCCTTCTTATACAGTATGGACTATATGTACATACTAAACAGTAGCAAACACACTGCATTTAACCTGTGATTGGTTGAAGTCCATAAAAAAAAACTTTTCTCTGTTGACAAAATAAAGCCATTCCTCACTAACGTGCTGCTCCCCCTGCAGGTAGTTGGAGCTCATTAAAACCTTCTTGTAAACGTTGCAGACTGTATGAGATGTCTCGTACATGTACTGCAATTGCTTATTCTCGAGCTTAGGCACCCAGGCTGCAAATATCAAGCATCTAAATTATGTCCAGCAGCAGAGGAGAGACCTCTGGTGCAAGCTTAGAACTCTTGGCATGGGGACAAAAATCCTCAAGTGCCATGTCATTCATGGTTTTCACCATCAATTCCTTCAGTTCTCCTCTACGATTCTGAACAGCTTTTTCTGTAGCCCTTAGGGTACATGCATATTAGTATGGTTGTGTATTGTGAAGTCTATCAAGACTCTTCTGTGTTTGTCCTGGCCAATATGGATAGTTATAGTGCAAAGTCTTTGACTTGGAGGTGTGGTAGTAATAGAGAAGGGATTTTTTTGTGAACAAAGTGCACAAGCATTAAAATAAGTCTCTCATTATTTAAACTTCCACAGGCTTTGAGCAGATCAGAGAACACATTTGCCAGGAAAAGATGAGGCATGTGCTGCCAGGTCTCGAGCCATGCTATGCTTTGCCATGTCTTGGGAGAGGAGGGGCTCCACCGTACCTCATCCTACCACTTGCTTTCAAACATGACTCCCTAGCAATACTGATGAAGTGTTCATGGCAACCACATTTTCGCTGCAAACTGGTCTTTATCAGAGAAACTGGGCGACATTTGTAAAAACTTATGTGCAACTGCGAAGCCAAATTACAAACACACTTGCTTGGTAAATATGTATTTCCGTTTCATGCATAAAAATACAGAGTTTTGAATAAATGGGAAATACAATGTTTTTTCTTGACAACTTATGTTAAATTAATTTTTGAAAGACATTGTACTCTGGTCAACAGTCAATTATATTCTATAAGAACAATAAATCAACATTCAACAAATTTAACACTTTATTTGTAACAATTTTAGATCTTATACTTTTCACTTTTTTCCATGTAAGAAAATACCTTAATCAACTGATATACACTTCACTAATAAATTACACCAATATGAAAATTGTGAACAAATCTTTACCAGTTCCTAGCTGGATCCACTTTGTAATTAGGAACCACATACATAATTACAATTTACAAAACAACTGTTTACACACAGAAGAACAGACAAGCCTAAAATACAAGATAATGTTTAGAATTTTAGCCTAATTCTCTTTCACAACAAAATAACTTGTCACGCAAGAAGTCCTAATTCTTTTCACATGATAAAAATATACTTTGATGTTATTAACAATTTTAGATTATTTACCACAACCTGACCACAACAGTTGTAAGCTGACTATACTTCAAGAATGAGCAACCGAGATTACACTCCACTCTCTACTAACTTCCCCTAAGTTAGGCCTTGTTAGCCAGTCTGTTACTGCACTACACAACATGTGACTCTGAGTTAGCAGAGCCTGCTCTCCAACCACAATTTAAACACCACAGAAAAATGCAGGTCTGTTTGTATACACGAGAGACATTTAACTCAACACCACTTACATTAACACAAATACAACACAACCTTTACAGAATAATTCTTCACACTGTATATGTTTGAGAGAACTGAAACTACATAATGATACTTCTAACTGCAAAATTTGAAAATAGGCTTGTGTTATTTTTAATTAAGAGTGTCCTTGTACATGTAACCTTAGACACAATATGCTACATACATGTATTTTACCAGTCTACAATCCCAAATAGTTTAGGTCCCGTATGAATTTACATAAACAGGCTATGTACAAAATATTTCTTAAATTTTTTATGAACATACTACAGTATATGACACATTGCTGATACCATTCAAATATAAACAATGTGAAAAAACTATTCATATGAGTATTTAAATAAAGTCTATTGGTTGCACAACATACAAGAGAAAGGAAGTTTGATATGACAATAATTAATGTACATTTAATGTACAATTAATGCACATCTATTTTCAAGTTCTAATGCTAATTTTAACACATTTGTTTACAAAATTGAAAGTAAAAAAGTCTGCTGATTAACCTAAGAAGTTTGTACACTGCACAAACATTTTTGAGATCTCCCACAAGAAACTACTAAATACTTGCTGACATCAAAGACTATACCTAACACTCATCAATTTCGAGCTACCTGCAGAGATATATTTACACCATTGTGAACTATTCTAGACATAGTTCTGCTACTGAAACCGACTACACTGTTAACTACTATTTTTAAAAATAAATAGGTGGAGCAAGAGTGCTGATTCACTGCAGGCCAGTGGAGAGACTTCCTGTTGTGCCACGTTGTGTCAGGGCTGAGCCCCTAGGAGAATGCACCAGCACCAAGACTGTGCACGCACTCTCTCAAGGGCTCGGCCTGTCAGAGCTTTATGCTGTATCATCTCCGCCTAATTACGTCCACAACACCTAACACCTGGTCATGCAGGGCATCGCTAGCTCTCCTGCCACTGTACATCGGCACACATGAGGTCATCAAAGTAGTAATAATTTTGCTACACTTGGTTGTTTACAAAATTGTTCTGGTATTTAAGATCTGAAGGTGAAGTAAGTGTGAGCTAAAAACACTTTGCTCTGCACCCTTTCAATAGTCGTTATGCAACAGCGATAGAATAAAAAAATTAATAAAAAATTTTTATCCTACTAAACTTTACAATTTTTAAAGTAAATTTTTGTCCAGAACTGTGTAAAACATCTAGTCACAAGGAACAAGTTTCAATATATTTGAGACATATTTGTAAAACTTTGAATACATTTTACAGTTGTAGCTACCCTTTCTTGATAAATTTCCTGCCCAGTACCTATAGTCTGAGGCAAATGCAGAATGGCAACAAGGCCATGAAGAAACCAAAACATCAGAAAATTCCTTCTGCAATGCTGACCATCAGCAGTTAGTAAACTATAACACCTTTGTATCTTTTCTCCAATTTATGATAGGGGTATAGCAGTATGTGTCAAAATTCCAGTTTCTTGTTCCAAACAAATTTAAATGTTTAACACTACATGCTACATAAAAAAAATTAAAACGCAAGGTGACCTTGTAGAGTAGAAATAATTCTCACAGATTTGTTAGAAAATGGAGAACACCAGGACAGCAGTGGCCTGCCTGTCACAACGCCGCACAAGGCGAGAACCATGCTACTAGTGGGCACACACACTGGAGAATGATAAGTACGACATAGCTCAATACTTAACACTAGGAAACATCTTACAATAAAATACAAGTTAGTCACACTGATAAGCGTCATGTTTCATGTACAACAACAGTTTCTTTGGCTGTAAACGAGCATAACAACTTTGCTGCAGACTGTGCCGACAGCACGGCTGTGTTGTGTGGGCAGCCAGTGATGGCAAGGCTAGGTCGTCGTACAAGTTCAGCCTTTACACACACCTCCTCCGCACACATTACATTAAGTACGTAACATGTCACGAGATGAAATGCCAAGAATGACCATGGAAGAGCTGGGGGACCAGCCTGCTATGGGAGGTGCGAGGAAATGAGAGCCTGAGAATGGCGGGACAAAAATGAGAGGATGTCGCAGCCTACCACTAAAGGACGACATCATACTTGTATGTTGGTAACATGAGCTTGTTTGCTGGATGCAGATTTCATATATTTATGTCCAGTTACCACAGATAATGGAGTATTTGCTTATAATAAAAAAACTGAAAGTGTGAATTGCATCTTGGGATTTTATTATACAAACACTGTCCTTTCTTTTTGTTTTATACTCGTGTAAAAGTTCAAAATATTTAAAACAGAAAAAACTGCAAACAAATGCTACACTTCTGGTGTATATATACTTCCAGCCACACGCTAATAGTGTACTGTATAACTTCCACAGGACTTTCACTCCCAGTGTTCAGTTGTTTATGTTTTTACAATAAATCAATGCAGTTATTACTCATTCCACTTTTTGAGATAAAAAGAAAAGATAACAGAAATACTCTTGAGTGGCATCTATTTTGTAATAGTATAACTATTGAAAGATATTTGATGTATATTACTACAGTTAACATTTTTTGATGGTCCTGACAAGTGGGCAAGATGTAAAAGGCATGTATCAATGCTGTTGCATTCTTACAGTCTTGAAGATATTATTAATGGTAGGCATGTACATGTTGAATTACCAGTAAACAAAAGTATTGCAGGCTGGGGCATGCAATAATGCTATTTCTTTAAAATCACACTGGAGAATTGGTCAGTTAAGAAAAAGGTTCCTATGAAATGTGGTATGGTTGACCAGCTGGAAGGCTTGTTTATCTGAGAATTTTTCACACAAAATTTGACAACAAGACTGTTTAAAATCTCTTGTTGCATATGTTAATGAAAAGGATGGGTTTCGAGTTTGAATTTCCTCTCAAAAGAAGGCAGTGATGCTGTGCATTCTGAATTTCTTGAAGATAGGGTTTCAGGTGAATAATTAGTAAAATTAGACATCTGGGGTGAAAGAAAAGCCGAAGGAAGGCAAGTGCCAGGGCAAGGGATGTCAAAGCGAAATTAAAGTGTGCATCACAGCATCCAATTTCGGGGGATGCCAACAATTGTGACAAAACAAAAGAATCAATTAAATATTTTAGAGGCTGCAAAATACTGAACTTCATTATTAAGATATGAATAAAATTACAAGGCAACAATGAAAACAAATGTGGATATAGAAAGTAATGAATTCTTATGGTGGCAGGTGTTGAATACACAGATCCAAAATTATTCTCTGAAGCAATAAATTCAAACGAGGAGGAGCTGCGGATGCAGTCAATTAATAACATCATGGAATTTCTGAAGTAAAATTATACATGGGTGTTAGTCAAACATTCAAAAAATGCCGAAGTTATAAAAATCGCTAGGTTCTGCATTGAAAAACTGCAATTAATGGAAGCACTCACTTAAAAGTTTGGTTGGTAGCCAAGGGCTACATCCAAAAGCCTGCAACTGACTACGAGGAAATATTTAGTCCTGCAATATGTTACAATATCATTCGGACCCTGTTAACTGTAGCTGCTGCAAAGAATATGAAATTGAAACAATTCAATGTTTAAACCGCAATTCTTAAGGACATATATGTAAGAGCAACCAGATGGTTTCAATAATTGTAACATTTGAGTTTGTCTTTTAAAAAGAAAGTTTGTATCTGTTTGAGCAGGCATAGTCATGTTAGGAGTTAGGAGAAAAGATTTATGGGCTTTTTGAAGCAAGCAGGTTTTCAAAACAGTATTGCAGACCCTTGTTTCCTTTACTGAAATAAAAACAAATATTGACCATGTTGCATATTATGTAGATGATGATTTGATCGTCTGCAATGACAAGAAAGAGAGCAATAGTTTTTTCAGAACACTGCAACAAGAATTACATAGACCAGGTTCTTCTGAGAATTTCTCGGCAAGAAAATAAATAAGAATCAAAATAGATCAATAATGGTCAAGACAAATACACTCAAAGAATATTAGAAAGATTTCAAATACAGACTCTAACACAATCTCAACTCCTGTTAATTTCAAAGATGATCTCGACAAAGCAATCTCATCTGATCTACCTTATTGTGAGGCGGTCTGTTGTTTAATGTATCTTACAAAAGTTTCTTACTCAGATATTGCCTTTGCAGTGAATAAAGCTGTCTGAGCCCTGGAAAAGCCACCTGTTTAAGCTTGAATAAAATAAAATGTGCATTTCGGTATTGGAGAGGTACTGTCAACTACAGAATTATAAACACTGAAGAACTGAAGGTCTGCAGAGATGCTGACTTCACTGATGATAAGATCGATTGTTGTGACATTCTCTGGTGCAGCTATATCAAGGACTAGCCAGTTACAAAAGGTACTATGCAACTTTCACAACTGAAGCAGAGATTATCTAAGCAAGTGAAGGTGCAAAAATATTAATCTGGTTATGTTTTTTGTTCAATTGAAAGACATACCAAAGGCACCTCCAACTATTTACATTGGTAATGTCAGTGTAATAAAACTAGTACCTAATACAGAATTTCAGTGACGATCAAAACACAGAATGCAGTAGAAGATAACACTACGTATGTAGTTGGGTACATCCAGTGTATGAATTTTTATGTAGGAGAAAGTGTTAAGATGACAAGATAAAAGATATATATATATTTAAATACTTTTGAAAAGTACATATTTACTTTATTATGCAAAGGTACAACCACGAGAAGACATTTATTGTATATTTGTACGTGCTCTTTTGTCTATGGTCAATGTTTTCTGTGTGCTGTCTTATACATTACGTTTGTAAATAAAATTGAAATCAGTACTTTAAAAAAATAAAATATTTTACCATTACTGTTTACCAAAACTTAGTTGATTAACTTTTTTGTGTTGTAGCACATGTTTGCCTTTTAGTGCTTAAAATTTCATTTTGTGTATGTATTTAAGATAATCGCATGAAAAGTTAATATTGTGTGATCAAATTCACTTCAATATGATACTGAATAACTCTGTTCATGAAAACTCAATGCTCATAAATTACCATACACCTATATAATGACAAACGAGGATGATTAAAAAAAAAAAACTAGTGCTGTGAATTTGTATTGTAATGTACGTCCATATCGGTGGTACTCAACATTTAGCTCAGTTCGGGAGAGGCACTTTTGGATCAGAATGGTGGTTGGATCAGCGACACTATCCATCCAAACACCTGCATATTACATGCCACTTTTTCTAACATGCTGAATCTCCTGCCTCTTGCACACAGCTACTATTTTGGTAATAATTTAAGTTGCTTTTTGCGAGAAAGGGATGTGAAAAACGTAGCCATCCAAACTGCAACAATCTGTAGTGTAAAGAAAGTTGATTTATATAAATGTTGAGATTAACAATTTGTATATTTATCTAGGTAAAATTAATGTTGCTAATTACAATAGACTCTATAAAAGAACACAGCAAAATTTAGCCACATACAGATGTGTGTGCAGATTGATGCCAGAAAGGTGTGAGAGAAAGAGGAGTGGGAAGAATATAACACAGTGGAGCATTGTTTGGAAGCATACCTTGTCAAGTCTGACAGATGTGAAGGGTGGCACCCACAGAATACAGCCGTGCTGTGAGTGCGCACATACATGCATGCAGCAAGGTGCTAGTGGCAGGGTGGGCAGTCCTCTGGGCTACTGGCGAGTGGCAGACGAGGACCAGCCCCGTCGCAGTCGTCAGAGCNCCGCCCATCAGCGGGTACGAGGTGGCCCGCTTGGCCGACCTGTGGGCAGCCGCAAGTCAGTAACCAACCTTGCACCCTCCTCTCATTTGGTCCCTCCCCCCCATCCTACCCTCCCTCCGGCGCAAGTCAGGCTGCAAAGCACATGTTGAGAGTGAGCATGAGATGAGAAGGGCTCAGGAAGGAGGAGCAACCCCTATGAAAGTATCTTCATTTAGACGAGGCTATAGTTGCACCTCCATCGCCTGCCCTCTTCACTAGCCGTGTAGTTTGTGCAGTGAGCATTATATACACATTGTTTCCAAGGACAGTTGACTGCTACACAGTGAGTGTACGGCAGGATGGAGAGGCATTGCCCAGCCTTCCCGAGCCCAAGAGTGAAGGCGAGCACAGTCCACACTACGGCAGCCACTTGCTAACATCCAGCGCATGCAGTCAAGCCAAAACTGTTACTGATCACAGACTGTTACAAGCCACGCTCATTAATTGTACCATGCAGTTAGTTGTTAGTTTTAAACAACTGTTTAGTGCAGTCTCATCAAGTTTATACATCTCAGTTACAAATCTACAGTCATTTTATTATAAATCTGTGCAAAAGCACTTTTAGAAAATTTAGTTTTGAAATTTAAGTATTGGTGTTTAGTTAGTGACTTGTGGGTGTCACAGTGCAGTAATGTGAACCAAGCGTGAGCAAGTGGGGTGCGCTACGAACAGTGGAAGGCAGAGATAGTTACCCTGTGTGGGCAGCCTCGCCCTCCGGCTACACATGACTAATGTACACTTTCCTCTTTACGTAGATGCTGCCGCGGCCAGGTGAAGCCATTGCTGTCTCGTTGCTGAAACACAAGTGTCGGTTCCAGTCACTAACCATATCCACAATGCCACAGCAGACGAGACCACCCGGGCTGCTTGTAGCTCTGACGAGAGACGAGAGAGCCTGCATGCAACTGTTAGTGTGCCTGCCTCGGTTAGACCCTTGGGCGTTCACACATCACACTTGCTAGATCATAAAGTCACTCTTGCTGTAAAGAAACAAATGTACAATCCAGATTTGAGGAAAATTTAATCTTACAATTGTTTATATTTACTAGAACCTATGTTTTAGAAATAATGAGAAAACTATCTTACTGTACACTCATGTTACTTGAGGGTTACAGTTTTAGACATCACTGGATCCCAGGAGATGCAGATGAACACAAGTCGGTTGTACCAAAGATGACAAAGCATTCAAATTACATTATGATGATGTTACATCTGAGATTAACAATTTAGAAAAAGAACTTAAAAAAAAATTATATTAATATTTATTCTAGTTTATTGAATATTACTACAAACCTATTTTTTTGCTGATGGTTGTGGTTGAAAACTGAAGCAAATGTATTCCTTCGACCAAGCTGTTTAAATATGGGAAAGCATTAAAAAATGACGCGTGGAATTTTGTTACTATTCTTTAACTGGAATTAAACAAAGCTTTGTGTAGCATTTAAAAATGTGTAGTTTTAGTGACTGGAACTGGTAGTCACTGTTACAAAACAAAAAGCCAAGGGACAAAGTAACTGCTCAGTATCTTGAATTAGTCTATACCTTTCGAAGTTGGGTTATTATTAAGGCACATTCGCTAGAGCACAAAATGGCAATATTTATTCTTTTGTGGGAAAACTTTAAAATAATAAATGACTGCATAGGTGTGACCAGAGTTGACCAGTGTTCTGGTAACCAGTAGTCCCTTTCCAAGGACCCAGGTACTAATAACTTAATTTAACTTGCCAATGCTAGTACAGATGTATTTGGAATGTTTATTTCAAGGATGGTGGTGCCTATCTTCACGCAGTACAACAAAATAAACAAATTAAACAAAAAAATATTCTGAGCCTCACGTGTATGAAATTTATAAACCACAGGGAAGAATATTCGTGTTTTTTATTACTTTCATAAGGGAGCGTTCAAGTATTACGTAACGCAGTTTTTGAAGATTTTTGACCCCCCCTCCCCCCTGTAACGCGCCGTCNTTAGTTACGTAATACTTGAACGCTCCCTAATAGGTGGTTATTTGCATACCTGGCCCACCTTTAAATTAACACCTATGTGTTAGATGTACTTTAGCAAAATCCTACAATATTACCTTTTACTGGCTTTTATAATACGGGTATTGTTTACCAGTGACAAAAAATATCATAAGTATGGTTAACAGTAAGTGTATCGGTTAAGCACTATTGTTTGGTACATATAACTTGAAACTAGGTTATGTACACAAATGGTACGAAAGTATTGTTACCCGTGGCCTTTGAGCCCTTCTATTTACCCCTTCAGACATACGTTAATATAACTGGTAACTGAAGAAGGAAAGACAGAATTACAATGAGGTGCGGAACACTGACACATGAAACCTACATACCAAAGACTTCCAAAAAAAGTCATTATTTCAACTATTCACTCGTTTCTTTCTTTAAGCTATTATATAGGTGATTTTCTTTCCACAAACATATCTGTAACACTATTTAATAAAATTTTCACTATGCCACTTAATTTTCTGCTGTGCTGAGTAATACAGTCTCCAATTACATAACTCTGTCAATATCACTTAGCAAGAATGTTTATGCAGAACTGCAGGAATTTCTCCAAGGCTGAAGTACTCCTGAATCAAAAACAACCAAGACTGCACTCTTGGTAGGCACAAGTGCTCAACCAATTTACACTTGTCACATAAAAAAATATTTACAGTACATGAAAATCAAATTGAATGGAAATGTAATAGAAATTCTCAAGGTTCCAGAGAATGTTCATGACAATGCAGGAAAGGTGATGAAAATCTTTGTTCAGAAAATAAGTAACAACTAACAGAAACTGATGTCAAATGTAGTAATGTGAGAAAAAAAAGCATTTACTACTCACGTAAGGCAACTAGCTGAAGATAAAATAAAAACTACTTGTTTCCAATTGATGGTTTTGTGCTGGATGATTTAGTGTTACATTCAAGGAATGTGACCAGTGTGATATCACCAAAGCATAATAGCCATTCGGAAGCACTCGTAAAAAAAAAAATANTTAGCAAGAATGTTTATGCAGAACTGCAGGAATTTCTCCAAGGCTGAAGTACTCCTGAATCAAAAACAACCAAGACTGCACTCACATAAAAAAATATTTACAGTACATGAAAATCAAATTGAATGGAAATGTAATAGAAATTCTCAAGGTTCCAGAGAATGTTCATGACAATGCAGGAAAGGTGATGAAAATCTTTGTTCAGAAAATAAGTAACAACTAACAGAAACTGATGTCAAGTGTAAGAATGTGAGAAAAAAAAGCATTTACTACTCACGTAAGGCAACTAGCTGAAGATAAAATAAAAACTACTTGTTTCCAATTTGATGGTTTTGTGCTGGATGATTTAGTGTTACATTCAAGGAATGTGACCAGTGTGATATCACCAAAGCATAATAGCCATTCGGAAGCACTCATAAAAAAAAAAAAATATATATTAACAAACACACAAATAAATAAATACATAATCCCATATTGATCACCCTAGTTTAGAGTACTTACAGGAAAGAAAGTTTATGTTTAATTATTGTCAGGTAAATACCAATTCACAGCTGTACATTGTGAACTCCACATTTTATAAATAAATAGGTGCACTTAACATTAGTCGACATAAAGATGGGAGGTAGGCAAGAACAAGGAAAGCAGGAAGGAAGGCAAGAAAGCAGGAAGGAAGGCAAGAAAGTAGGAAGGAAAGCAAGAAACAAGGAAGGAAAGCAAGAAAGCAGGAAGGAAGGCAAGATAGTAGAAAGGAAGGCAAGATAGTAGAAAGGAAGGCATAAAGAAAAGAAAGAAGAAAGGCAGGATGAAAGGAAGGCAGGCAGGAAGACAGGGAGGTGGCAGTCACCTGCGGCGACGCAGGGAAGTGGTATGGCCAGACAACCCCAGGTGGCCTCGGGGTATAACCATGCGAGCGTTTCCCTGGGCAGGACGGGAGCCACCGTGGGACAGCAGCTGAGCGAGATGCGCAGCATAGCCATCCTGTAGGACCGTCGCCAGTGAGTGGTGCTTCTTGGACACCTTACCCACCACAAAGATCTGCCGTGGCTTCAGCCCAATCGATGTGTACACACTCACGTCCTTGCTGCTGCCATATGCCGCGTGAACGACCACCCCGTGTTCCTGCGACACCCACACAAATGTGCATACAAAAAACTTCACCAAAATTTTTCANCAATCGATGTGTACACACTCACGTCCTTGCTGCTGCCATATGCCGCGTGAACGACCACCCCGTGTTCCTGCGACACGCACACAAATGCGCATACAAAAAACTTCACCAAAATTTTTTAATATAAATTTAAGTTATAGTAAATAGCTATCAGAAGTAAGTAAAACTTTCCAACACTAACCCCTTCTATGTGCCAGCATACCAATTGTACATAATTTTTCCCAGATAAAATCAGTTCCTTCAGTAAGTACAAATGGTATGTGGGTCCCATGATGCATAGGTAATTTTTGCAAACAGTTAAGAGACTAGTTACTGTCTGGTATACCAGAGTTATACATACCACCGNTTTAATATAAATTTAAGTTATAGTAAATAGCTATCAGAAGTAAGTAAAACTTTCCAACACTAACCCCTTCTATGTGACAGCATACCAATTGCACATAATTTTTCCCAGATAAAATCAGTTCCTTCAGACGTAGGTACAAATGGTATGTGGGTCCCATGATGCATAGGTCATTTTTGCAAACAGTTAAGAGACTAGTTACTATCTGGTATACCAGAGTTATACGTACCACAGNTTGCAAACAGTTAAGAGACTAGTTACTGTCTGGTATACCAGAGTTATACATACCACCGATGAAATCTTAAATCATTTGAGCCTCTGCCACAGCCAGGCAATCAATAAAACAGGCATAAATGGGACTCGGTCGAGTTGTCTCTCCAGGACTCTGTATTCCTACACATTGTCCTTTCTCTTTTCGGTTCGTTACCCGTCTAAGTAAGACTCTTCTAGGGTTAGCCATGAGCCGACGCCTTGCTCCTTTTCTCTCCTATTGACAGCTGTCTCGAAGTGCAGCTTAGGAAGCCTACCTTCCTGGGCCTCATTAGAGCAGTTGTCTCTTGGACTACCGACCTTCTAGTAAGTGCCTGGGTCAGACCGCGATGTTCTGCGCGCCAGGTTTCTTGCTTGGAAACGATAGCCCAACTCCCAACAGGAGACCTGCTCTTCATGACACCTGGGTCAGATTGCGACATTCCGCGCGCCAGGGAGCCATGGAGTGGATGCCCTTTGCCGTCTACTGTAACCTCCAGCTTGGAACTTGCATCAGATCGTGACGTTCTGCGCACCAAGTCTTTGGGTTAAAGACCAGTAGTATAGACCTCCCATCTCACCTGACCTCCGCATCACTCATTCCATCAGGCTGTGTCTACACCTTACTGGCCATCCACTATCAACCTAATTGGTTACCCCTGCCACCTTATGCCTCATTATAGGGCTGGACGGGGCAAAGCTGCCAAGCCAGGATTAGCTAAGGCTGGGGTACGAAGAGAAAGCGACCCGGTTGACAACCAGGTATACTCATGGAAGAAATGGGAGGCTGCACGTCAAAGAGGGTCTACCACCAGCTCAGCAAGTTCTACTTCTAACCTCCTCTGGCACGTACCATGCGCAGTATCTCCGCTGCCACCTATGCCGCCGAAGACATCTAGCTTCGTCTGGCCAGGTTACGTTACCAGGGTAGTCAGGCACCTAACATCACAGCAGCTTACATTCCAACCAGGTCACACACTCGCCTATCGCTCGCCTGCGTGTCACCCAAAGCTCAACGCACAATTATTTGCATGGCCAAAGCCAACAACTCGGGCAGCAAGAAAAACCCTGTTCAAGCGATTACCACGGCTTCACTGTCATCCAGGGGGAAGTACCTTGGCCTTACCCTCCAATAGCAAATCCCACTAAGGGTAAGTGACGAGGCGACAGCTTTTTCCTAGGAATTCCCCATAACTAAAAAAATTATACGAGAAACTATTAAATAGAATAAGTCAGGTAGCTTGATGCGTGATGCGTACTGATATATATACACGACTTTGCGCCATCTTCATGTGTCATCACGTCACCCCAGGCAGGCTTTGAACCATGAACAACTTGCTACCAGAGCACACCAGCCTGCCCCTAGGCAAGGGGCACNTATTTGCATGGCCAAAGCCAACAACTCGGGCAGCAAGAAAAACCCTGTTCAAGCGATTACCACGGCTTCACTGTCGTCCAGGGGGAAGTACCTCGGCCTTACCCTCCAATAGCAAATCCCACTAAGGGTAAGTGACGAGGCGACAGCTTTTTCCTAGGAATTCCCCATAACTAAAAAAATTATACGAGAAACTATTAAATAGAATAAGTAACGTAGCTTGATGCGTGATGCGTACTACTATATATACACGACTTTGCTTCATCTTCATGTGTCATCACGTCACCCCAGGCAGGCTTTGAACCATGAACGACTTGCTACCAGAGCATACCAGCCTGCCCCTACGCGAGGGGCACTCATGGACACTTCAGTCAAGTCGTTTTCATCTTTATAATAGAAGTCACGCCACCCCCACGCGTGATAGAAGCCAGCCAAGCGGCCCAGCGGTGCTCTCGAGCTCGCACAGCCAACGCAACCTCGCATAGCAGAGAGCTTGCTTCCGCCATGGCCCGAGAGACGGCACCAGAGTACGGCTCCACCTACAGAGGGAGGAGCCACCCCCAAGAGCAGGTGAATATATGTTCCTGCATTGCTGGCAGAATTGCAGTTCATTCTCAGCAACTCGCTCCACCACTTCCAGTGAAGGAGCTCTCTGCTAACACCAACATCTTTGCGACCTACCAGACGCTCTTCAAGACCTTCACCAAAAGCCCCTGAAGATGTCAACACCTCTTTTCTACACCCACTAGTTAGTTAGGGTTCGCTAGTATCATAGCTACATAACCATATCTGCTTTGTTAGTTCAGACCCAGGTCCCCTTCACCTGGTTTGCATAGGTTAACTTTCGTTACAGTTCTTGGTAAATAAGGAGTTAGTACGAGCCACCGTGTTATTCCTCTCTAAATAAAAACATCATCTATTAACTTCCAAGTACTCATTGCTAAGAGAGAGACTGTAACTCCAACTTGCATAGCGTTAGCCCACCAGCGAAGAGCAGGAGACCGCAGCATTCCCAAACTTTTTTCCAAACCTAGAGTAGGACTGCAGGCTCCCTTAACCGGGTGTACGAACGTCAAAACAATACACATTAGACGGCCACCCATACTGGTCACCTGATGTGCAGTACGGTAGAGCCCCAACCATTATGTCACAACCACAAAGCGGTAGGTTAGTCAGTCAGTCCATTCACTCATCCACAAAGCTGAACTGTTGCCAGAAAGAGTGAGAGACTGGGTCTGGAGGTCTGGCCCCTTTGGTCCACACCCACATTGTTGGACTCCTGGGGTAAACCCGCCGCTCTAACCATCGCGTTGAACTATCACCGGTTAGAGTACTTGGGTATGACTCTGGTTGGCTCGGCCTTAGCTTGACTCAAAACTTAATTAGAACACTTCGTTGCATGCTCCTCTCTTGTGTGGTCGACCGTAGAACCTACGTACATGCCTTACACCCGTAGGAGTGGTACCAGGTTGCGTATTAGAAAGGCAGCTACCAACTCCAAGCTTAACTTGGGCCGTAACACAGCCCCAACTGCACTTTGCAGCATAATCCCCCGGAAATGAGCTCAAGCCGTCCGAGACAGTTGGAGAGGCCTCACNCAGCCCCAACTGCACTTTGCAGCATAATCCCCCGGAAATGAGCTCAAGCCGTCCGAGACAGTTGGAGAGGCCTCACCTACCAGCTCCCTCCCCCTCCTTATTTCAGTCTCTATTCAAGACCGCCGGAGAACCACACCCCTTCATCATCACCAAGGACTCAACATACCACTGGGTCTCGCGAATCCATGGTGCCACCTCAGCCGAGCCAGCAGCTCTCCTTAGGCCTCTACCTGCATCACCCACCACAGCACGACCTTCGGGCCGAGCCTGGGGATGAACTCAAGCAAGAGCCAACCCCAGCTGAAGCAGAGCCAGGAGTTACCCCGGGCGACGCCCGTCAAAGGTAAACCAGTTGCGGTGTACAGGCCGGTAATACGTACGGTCATTCGGCACACTCCAGTGAACGAACCATAAGTCAATCTTGAAAACCAGCAGTGTCTCTGACAGACACACCTAAAACTAGCCCTACTGTGACGTCCCCGTCAATCACNGTCAATCTTGAAAACCAGCAGTGTCTCTGACAGACACACCTAAAACTAGCCCTACTGTGACGTCCCCGTCAATCACAGACGTCACGTGTTAAGCTTATATATGAACTGGTTTCACAGCACAGCGACACGATGTATGACGCATCCAAAGTAGACATACGTCAAAATTCAATGCTGTTTCACTATCAAGCGGCACTTAGTCAGCGATGGTCATCTCAGACCATGCTGTCATATATTTCACAGTAAATACGTTACTAACAGCGAGGTAAGTGCATTTGTAGACTGTACCGATGCAAAAACGGCATTTAAAAACTTAACAAAAAAACCGCAAATAGATGTTATAAACTTAAATATATTGTGAATAGATTCCTGATAAATGGTTTCACTAATTCAAGTTCACTTTCTTTGCACTGTAACAAGTGTTCTTCTTGTGTTACGTACTGTTTTTCCTGCTTTTTCTTTTTTACAAAAGTAACTATTTAATGCTATTTTGTATCCCTCGTCATCTGATGCAGACAAAAGAAAAGTTCGAGACGTATTTATTGCTGTCAGCCTGTGACAGCCAGCCGGCCTCACTCTATCTATAACTCATCACACCGCGTCGCATTGCGCTATTATGAAAACGATTAATTTTCATAAACCTATGATTTCAAGTAGCATACACACAGAGATGGGCTTGTAAATACAAACCATTGTAACCTGAAAAAATGCCTACATTATGAATGTCATCTCTGCTTGATGTAAAAGAATTGCTGCTGCCATAGTAAATCATTGATGATCAATTACTTAAAATAAGAATACAACTGTAAACAAAATAACAGAAAAGCTGCCTACCACTGCAGTGAATATGAATAATAATATTTATTTCCTGCCAGCCTGAAAATAAAAATATGAGCAAAAATTGTGGCACACGAGCAATGTAATTGACTACACACTACACCCCCGTGTAGTTTAATGGCTTGTGGAAAAGTTTCAATTTTCAACAAATTGAAAATGATTTACCATTTTGTAACATGAAATTATGACCACGTGACGAGAAAATATAGAATTATCGACACCGCAACAAAAAAAAATATAGCAGCCATAAAAAAAATTATTTTATGTGATTGAAACACATTGTAGGAATGTTACTACTCCTACACACAAACAGAAAATATGACCTTAAGACCCAGTTCACACAATACATAATCCTATATTAAATTGCATAATAAAACATGTGAACAGCAACTATGACTGCAGAACAAAGAATTTTGTACATAATTTCATAAATATAGCAGCTTCTACTCTTACGCATGTGCAACATGCTGGGAAAACTGATAACTGCCCTGAAATGTTGCTTTGACTGATCACTGTGGTACACAAAATTGTAAAAAGGAAGTGAATTAAATCTGATAATTTGCTCATTTAAAATTTTGAAGAGCCGCAGGCATTTTGGGTTAATCTTGAATTTTAGTAATAAAAACAAGAAATAATTGCAATTAGTTAAATACTTTTGAAAATGCTGATTAAAATCTGTTTCAAGTTATCAACTTTCCCTTCCTTCTTTGCAATTAGAATTGCATGCTTTAAATTCATGTTCACATTCCATAATTTAAAACTTAACTTATATACATATTTTGTTAGAGCTATAAAGCAATACATATTTTCTACTGTGACAATAGTGCAAATATATAAGCATCACGTTTATTAAAAAAATTATTTTATACTAAGAAAAACAATGCTGCAACTGTGAGTGCAGTTTAGTGCAGTTTGGAACTTATGTTTATACNAAATTATTTTATACTAAGAAAAACAATGCTGCAACTGTGAGTGCAGTTTAGTGCAGTTTGGAACTTATGTTTATACATGTCCAACGATTATACTGAGCCTTGCATCACACGGGCCTGGCTCTCCATGTAAACTCTTTTACTTAATTATATTTTATAGCTAAACTATCAGCAAATTATTTTTTTTATTTTTAACCAATTTAATTTTGGGAAGCCCACCTGTGCCAGTCACAATATCACAGCCAGCCAGAAGCGATTCGTTATTTATTAATTTATGGCCAAGGGCTAGTCGTCTGTGGCTGAGGGCATGTCACAGCTAGAGNGTCAATCTTGAAAACCAGCAGTGTCTCTGACAGACACACCTAAAACTAGCCCTACTGTGACGTCCCCGTCAATCAAAGACGTCACGTGTTAAGCTTATATATGAACTGGTTTCACAGCACAGCGACACGATGTATGACGCATCCAAAGTAGACATACGTCAAAATTCAATGCTGTTTCACTATCAGGCGGCACTTAGTCAGCGATGGTCATCTCTGACCATGCTGTCATATATTTCACAGTAAATACGTTTCTAACAGCGAGGTAAGTGCATTTGTAGACTGTACCGATGCAAAAACGGCATTTAAAAACTTAACAAAAAAACCCCAAATAGATGTTATAAACTTAAATATATTGTGAATAGATTCCCGATAAATGGTTTCACTAATTCAAGTTCACTTTCTTTGTACTGTAACAAGTGTTCTTCTTGTGTTACGTACTGTTTTTCCTGCTTTTTCTTTTTTACAAAAGTAACTATTTAATGCTATTTTGTATCCGTCGTCATCTGATGCAGACAAAAGAAACGTTCGAGACGTATTTATTGCCGTCAGCCTGTGACAGCCAGCCGGCCTCACTCTATCTATAACTCATCACACCGCGTCGCATTGCGCTATTATGAAAACGACTAATTTTCATAAACCTATGGTTTCAAGTAGCATACACACAGAGATGGGCTTGTAAATACAAACCATTGTAACCTGAAAAAATGCCTACATTATGAATGTCATCTCTGCTTGATGTAAAAGAATTGCTGCTGCCATAGTAAATCATTGATGATCAATTACTTAAAATAAGAATACAACTGTAAACAAAATAACAGAAAAGCTGCCTACCACTGCAGTGGATATGAATAATAATATTTATTTCCTGCCAGCCTGAAAATAAAAATATGAGCAAAAATTGTGGCACACGAGCAATGTAATTGACTACACACTACACCCCCGTGTAGTTTAATGGCTTGTGGAAAAGTTTCAATTTTCAACAAATTGAAAATGATTTACCATTTTGTAACATGAAATTATGACCACGTGACGAGAAAATATAGAATTATCAACACCGCGACAAGAAAATATAGCAGCCATAAAAAATTTTATTTTATGTGATTAAAACACATTGTAGGAATGTTACTACTCCTACACACAAACAGAAAAATATGACCTTAAGACCCAGTTCACACAATACATAATCCTATATTAAATTGCATAATAAAACATGTGAACAGCAACTATGACTGCAGAACAAAGAATTTTGTACATAATTTCATAAATATAGCAGCTTCTACTCTTACGCATGTGCAACATGCTGGGAAAACTGATAACTGCCCTGAAATGTTGCTTTGACTGATCACTGTGGTACACAAAATTGTAAAAAGGAAGTGAATTAAATCTGATAATTTGCTCATTTAAAATTTTGAAGAGCTGCAGGCATTTTGGGTTAATCTTGAATTTTAGTAATAAAAACAAGAAATAATTGCAATTAGTTAAATACTTTTGAAAATGCTGATTAAAATCTGTTTCAAGTTATTAACTTTCCCTTCCTTCTTTGCAATTAGAATTGCATGCTTTAAATTCATGTTCACATTCCATAATTTAAAACTTAACTTATATACATATTTTGTTAGAGCTATAAAGCAATACATATT
>NQII01004395.1:100022-114525 GCA_002778355.1 Clitarchus hookeri
GTCAGCTGAAGAAGCCGGCCTACCCATAAGCGAGCACCATGATACCACCCACAACACAGAGCTACCCCACTTATAACCCTCGCCAAGAGAGCACAGCAAGGGATGACGCCGCCCACACAGGGAGGAGCAGGCCGGCCGAAGATGCCCAAACGGCCCAAACGATACCAAAGGAAGGCTCCATTCTGTATTTAGGGCCTGACAAGCCTCCAGAATGCCAGTTGACATCAAGTTGTCATCACATTGGCCTCCTCTGCTTTGGCAACCCAGTAGCTCGCCCTACCACTGCCGTGCTAGGGCTCTCTGCCTCAACCAGATCGTCTATCAGCAAAGCTTGTTTCAACCCCCGAGACACACAGTCCACTTGGGAGTGCTTACCGCAGTCCCTTCAGGACTACACTAGGCGACAGTAGGGTCGTAGTCATTCTCACGGCTGCTTTATTGGTTGTTCTAGATTTGCTCTTGCTTTAATAGGTCCCCTTTACCTGTTATTAACGTAATTTCCGCCGGTTGTTTGGTAACTACGAAAGCCTAGGAGTTAGTTCGGCTCACAGTGTTTATTCTCCCAAAAATAAATACGTTCAACTCAACATACTGCGTTATAATTCCAAGGGTGATTTGTACNTCACAGTGTTTATTCTCCCAAAAATAAATACGTTCAACTCAACATACTGCGTTATAATTCCAAGGGTGATTTGTACTTCTCAACCCCCCTGTAAACGCCGTCCCCAAGGGAGCAGCAGGTGACTGGGTCTTGCCAAAACCATTGCTGATATTACTGTAGGACTGTGGGCTCTCGTAACTGGGTAGTACATATGTCAAAAAACACCCCACGATTCGCCGGTCACCCATACTGTGGGCCCAGTGCGCAAAGGCGCTTGGCGCACACGTATGGTAAAGCCCCCTACTAAGTACAATCCACGAAGAAGCAACTGGACCACCAGAGTCAGCTAACCCACTCCATCCACCACATGAAATTCGCCAGATGGAGTGCCAGGCGTGACAAGGTGTGACCCAGTAGCCTTGAGTGGTTCACGATGACATTGTAAGATTGAGATATATATCAAATTCAACCCCCCATATCTCCAAAATTGTGGCAAAATTTTGGTTTTTTGCATTAAGTGTATGTTTTGTCTTCTTTGTTTCAAAAATAGCATAGTTTTTAAATTAAATATATATTTTTTTTAATTAGCAGATGTTTTCCAAATAAAATAAATGCCCNCAAAAATAGCATAGTTTTTAAATTAAATATATATTTTTTTTAATTAGCAGATGTTTTCCAAATAAAATAAATGCCCAGAAAGTTGTACACTACTGCCTTATACACCAAAAAAAATATTAAAACAGAGTGCCGCATAACTTTCAGCAACAGAACAGTAACTATTTTTTTTATTGGTTCTTGTCGGAAAGAACATTTTATTAAAAATATATATTTGTTTAAATATATCACCCTGCCTCAGGCGGAAACCACGTGTGGATCTTTTCATACACATTTATGTCAATACGCAGATGTAATTAGAACAAAATGATACCCTCGGAAGTATATATAGTACATCTCAATGCCAAAAAAACATGATTAAACAAAGCGGTGACTAACTTTCAGCAAGCACAAAGTCCACTTTCAGTTGCTTCTTGCGAGAAAATGAGCAGCTTTCATAATTATATATATATGTACATATTGTATATACATACATCCATGCATATACATGCATGCATACACATACATACAACCATGCATACATGCATATACATACATACAACCATGCATATACATACATACATATACATATATATATACATACATATACATACATACACTCATACCCGTACATGCATGCATGCCTACACATAAATATACATGCATGCATGCCGATACATACATATACATGCATGCATGCCAATACATACATATACATGCATGCATGCATGCATGCATGCCTATATATATATATATACTACTTCTGCCGAAGCTCCCTGCCTACTGTCCTCCTCACGAGGAACCACCAGTGACCAGACGTTTTCTAGATACCAATGACCAGCTACCCCCGAAAAGTCTACACCTCCTGTAACCTCACTTCCTACTACAGTAGTGACACCCGAGTCCCTTCAGGGCTAACAATGTTAAAAGTTAGGGTCAGTTGTTTTCATAGCTACGTAGTTGACTGCTCTCGTTATTTCTGACAGGCTCCCATCAACTGCCTTTAACTTTAACTTCCACATGTTACGTAGCAACCAAGGTAAAGTGTAGGAAATAGTACAGGTCAACGTGTTCTCTTCTAACCTAGGAGTACTTATTTTAGGGTGAAACTGTACCCCCTTATATCCTGGTAAGCACCATCCCTCAAGGGAGATGCAAGCGACCGTGGCTTTGAACTGATTTCCGTCACTAGTGTAGGGCTGCGGGCTGTCCCCTAAACAAGGTAAGCACGTACATTGCCAAAAACACCACACATTCATAGGCCACCCATATTGCGGACAGGGTACTACTGAAGAGTACCTGGTGTGCAGTATGGTAGAGCCCCCTACTAGCAAACCTACACGACGAAGCAGTTAGGCCACCTGAATCAGCTAACCCACTCCTTCGAGACTACCAGAGCATATAGACTCATCGGAAGGAGTGCCAGACCTGATGAGAAATGACCTAATTGCCTCTGGGTACGTTCTAGCTAGGGAAACCATCGCCTGCCCCTTCTTTGCGGAAGTGAATGTTAAAACCTACCGTTTATGCCATTCACCCATAGAAGGGGTATAAAGTGGAGCAACTGGAGGGCTACTACTGCTCCTGAGACTGACCAGTTACTAAGTAACCAAACCCCATCAGTCTTCAGCTGTTTAACCCCTCAAGAGGGAGCTCCGGCCACCCATTAACTGCTGAGGCCTAGCCTCACAGTTTACCCAGTTAACCTCTTTGAGTCATCCCGCAAGACCGTAGGAACACCACATCCAGTCGTCGTCAGTCTATGACTAGGTCTGCTGGTGACCTTGGGAGTGACAGACACACCCGCTTCCTGCCAGCAGCATCCAGTCGCCCATCCAAGCACTCAGCTGCAGATACACCAGAGGACCAGCAAGAAGTCAACCCTACCACCTGCAGCCCAGGGAAGGGGCGCAGATCTATGGCAACAGCTTCCAGCCAGCAGTCGACCCCAGGTAAGGTCAGAACAAGGTGCCAGCACCGACACCTACTCCAGCCACCTGGGGTCTCTCAGTATAACGCCTACCCATCTAACTTTGTGCAAGGGACCAGTTAAGACCAAGCGCCTGATAGTGAAAATTCCACCTCATTAGGACTTGTACGAAACCCATGTCTCTGATCTGACACCTAGTGAAAACCTTGCTCGCGTGTGACACGTCCACCCTTAAACTCAGCTGTCATGCATCAACTTTGTTTAACGAAAATAAAAAGAACAAAAAAGTATCAGACGACAGTCCATTCATGGCTACTTCCAAGTTTTCTGAAGCCCTGCTAAAGTTCAGGCTATTCCTCAGCCTCATCCAGACACAGCTTAATTAAGTATAGAAAATTACACCAAAGGGACAACGCACCACATTCTTATGCATTCAGTTTAATTATTTTGCACGAGAACTATTTCTTATTTGACATTACCAACACACCTATGTTTACTCTGTTCTCATTCATATTAATTATAAATTAAATATAATTTATTAATAAAATAGAACTAAAAATCAATTGAAATATAAACACTATACGGTTATGTTAAAGTAAGTATAAAACTTGTGATACATAACTAATTTAGGTAACAACCAAATATGTCGTACATGGGATTTAATTTTTCACAGTTAAAAAGTTTGAAGATACTGCAAGTAGATTATACTAATGTATTCCATTTAAAATTCGGCGATCACTATAAATATAGACAGAAATTTATTTAATATTACTGTACATCAGTACATAGTTTTGATCAGCTGTTTTTCAATTTCACAGATGAATTTCTCTACTTAAAACACTATGAGTGACTGAGTGACACTTGCCCATACAGTATGGAACTGACTGACTTGAAAACATGCTGGTGAGTGAGCCGCTCATCTAATTCGGCTACAAATTGTGATGTGCGTATGTTCAACGCAACATGCTGTGTTCCACCCAAGTGGCCCGCTACCAACGGCATCACTCGCATGTGCAAAACATTTATTTAGTTTGCAGCATTTGACCACATGGGTTACATTCTAGAACGTAACCTGCCAAACATCGCCCACTACGTTTTTAACGCTAGGATATTAGAGCCCTTACACATGTAAAATTGTTGTAGTCATAAAATCTGAGTTTACAAAATCGGGATTCAACTGTAACTTCATGACAACTGTGTTTCTGGGGTTCATATTATTTCAGAAACAGGTACTGCCCTAACAAAAAAAAAATGATATGGAGGGAATAGGCCGCTAGGCTATTGATTACATTAAAAAAAGCAGACAGAATGCACAAGCACTCACAGGGCGGTACTTGTGGATACACACACACACACACACACACACAAACAAAAGGCAGACGAACACATTTTTCACACGGACGCACGGTCACACAACGTTTCGCTGGCTAGACCAGCTTCATCAGGCGGTGAGTGATGGCACACTACGGTCNATTGGTGGGCCAGTTCCCAGCGTTGCAGTTATGCATGCACTATTGTTAGAAGCAGGTAGGGCCCTCACTACTCTGATTGTGTACCAGGAGTAAAAATTCTAGTTGTGAGATGCTGCATGTGCTGCAACTGGCTTCTCCTGCAAATATAAATTTGTCCCAGTTATGGCTTGTTTAGTGTCTGCTCTATGGCCATTGACGTCACTTCGGCTTCTGAAATGGAATCGTCAGTTCTCCCCTAGAAGCTAGGCAGTTGAGTGCTCCATTAACGGGGCTTTAATTAAAGCTGGTCCCTGCCTGACAGCACGCCTTGTCTGGGCAAGTGCAGCCTTGGCCGCCTTCTTCCTCCCAGCATGGTGACCAGGCATGGGGATAATGGATGTGTACTGAGTGTACCTAGGCTAAGGGGTCTGTCTGGAACCTGTAGGCTCAGGGACGTCTGGATGTAGTTCAATATATTCGGTCGTCGCAGGGAACTCTAATCTGGCATGATCTTCCCAATGGACCGGCAATGCCCCCTGGTGCCAATGCCGGAGGGGTTTGTCCCCATTTACCTTCCCGTTAACAAGCAGTAAGGGGGGCGACACAATCGCTCAAGTCTTACTGTCAGGTTGAGGGTTGGTAACTATACACAGTCTCGGAGAGAAGTGCTGTTATGGTCTTCACGAGGAGCTAGTCCACTGTTAGCTTGCAGTGAGGGGGCCGACATGATCGTTCAAGTCTCATCGTCAGATTGAGGGCACTGACTTTCTTCATAAAGAACACAAGTCTTCATCCAATTCTCCAATGCGTTTGAGGGGTGGCCGACCGCACGAGTCAGGCGCACAGCTGGAGCCACAGAGCTTTCCCTCCTCGGACCTGGGAGGCCGGGAAAGAATCTCTATGCCCTTGCCAAAGAAGTGCCTAGGAGAGCGGTGATGAGGCCAGAATTTTGTGTCTGCAGTTGAGAATGGTTTTAAGTTTGTCCATGCCCTCGTGGTAGGGGACAACCAGAGGGATATCTGAGTTACTAATCTTTCTTTGAGGATTTGAGGTTGAAGTGGCGTGCTGAATGTGTTTGTGAACCAGGGATTTTGGGTAGCCTCTGTCGAAGAATGCTTTGGCTATTACATATATCACATTGGTTGTTTATGTGATGTTGGGTGGAGCAAGCGCGTTTAGCTCTGATGGCAAGACTGTAGAGCAGAGATTTCTTGACATGGAATGGATGGTAGCTGTTGAAATGTAGTTATCAAAGGTGGTTGGTTGATTTAATGTGAGCAGTTGTTTCAATTTTGCCATTGTGTAGGGCTAGTTCCACATCCAAAAATATTAAAAGATGTTATGTGATTTAGAGTAGGTCCAGGTGAACCTAAGCAGGCTGTGCAAGTTAAGGTTGTTGAAGTGGATGAGATTGTCTTCAGTTGAATCCCAGATCATGAAGAGGTTATCTATAAAACGCATCCAGCAGAGTGACTGTTGGTTGGTGGCTCAGAAAGTTTTGTCCCAGTTTATACATGAACGGATTGGCTAAAGGGGGGACCATGTGGATGCTCATTGCTATGCCTTAAATTTGGTAGAAGTGATTGTCTTGGAACCTGAAACTGTTATTGTTTAGTGTTAACCTAACTTTTGGGGGGTCTTGGGTTGAGGTAGAATTCTACTGCAGACAGTCCTCATGAGTGAGGAATATATTGGTGTAAAAAATGTGACTTATTTTACGTTTTGGCAGTAACAGTTTAGCTGACTGACTTGGTGTGATGTTCTGTGTCAAAGTGTTTGCTTACTAAATGGATGTGCAGGGTTCGAGTTTCACATGTGGTATGGACCTAATATCCTGAATTGGTATCATGCATATGCTACATCAGTCTATGTACCAGGAACTGAGAAGTGCACGTGAAGTATAGACTGTTCATTGAAAATGGGTACTTTTAAAAGCCCTGCTTTAAGAACTACTTGCATGTACATTATGTATCCTTCTGCCACATGTAAAATTAACTTTGTGATTGGCCACACCACTTTATTCATGCGTCTGAGAAGTAAAACTGCTAAATTATATTGTAAAAATAAATATTTTACAAATTTACTAATTTTCACACTTACATGTATTAATAAAAACAAACAGAAAAAAATTATATTTGTATTCGAAAATGTTGACTTAACACTTTTAATTTAATGTTAACACATGAACCTACTTTTCCTCTTGTCATTACCAACTTTACTGGGCACAAGCCAGTCACCACACGCCCATTATAATACATGCGGTTATGGGCAGTGAGATTTTCACAGGTAGATTTCAAAGTGTTTAATTAACAGTGAACAGCCTATATATGGTAAAATAAACACAGTACCTGACAACATCAACGGCACCAGCGCGCACCTTGGGGTCACGACCTGTGACCGACACACTGGCTGTGAAGGAGCCATCGATGCTGAAAACGACACACTCTGTCTGCGGTGGCACCACCACCATGCAGAAGTCTACTGCCGTGTGGTCGCCCCTGAAAACTCACCACACTTTATATCTCGCTATTGAGCACAATACAATACACACTGCAACATCCACCAGTTTATGAAGCAATGGCTGACAGCATAATTAAATATTTTTGTGGTATTAATAAAAATCTGCAACATGATGACAGTAGCAGTCAAAATAAGAACATTATTCCACATATAATTATAAGCATGTATGAAATGGATTATAAAATATTTCCTCTCTACACACACAAAACATGGCACAATAACTACATATATATAAAATACATATTGAAACTGCATTGACAGAAATGCAGTTACTGAAACAGCATACTTATAACAATTTATAAAATGAGAACTGACAAATCATGCGAAGAAAAATTGACATGCATTTTCATGTGTGCCAATGCCATTACATCTACATTACGTGTAACCTACCCCATGTTCACACTTGGCATAACGAGCCTCACATGCATGCCATATCTCCATACTCCTGACAGAGCAAAAAGGCTTTGTTGGAAAGTTATGCAACACCTTTAACTGCAGCTTCTGCTTTGTCATTGCTCCCAGACAGCAGAGGCCACTGAAACTAGCCAACTGTTTACTGTTTCCTTTTCTCCTCACTTGTGTGAACCAAAGTGGTTTATGGAGTGAATTCNCAGACAGCAGAGGCCACTGAAACTAGCCAACTGTTTACTGTTTCCTTTTCTCCTCACTTGTGTGAACCAAAGTGGTTTATGGAGTGAATTCTGAGACCTATGCACAGCTGACCTACAGTGTGATGTCCTTAACTCATCCTCTGTTCAGTAATAATTGTTCATTCTTCCTTTGCTACTTGCAACTCAGCAACGCTTGACTCCNTCCTTAACTCATCCTCTGTTCAGTAATAATTGTTCATTCTTCCTTTGCTACTTGCAACTCAGCAACGCTTGACTCCGAAATGTTAGTCTTGGAGGAACTTGTGCCTTGTCCTTTAGACACTGGTTGAGCACAGGTCGCGAGATATTTGTTATGTCATTGTTAAGCAGAATAAACCCACATCTTGCTCGCTTACTGCAGTTGTTCCAGTCATTTGTAATCACATTTCAATACCTTATTTCCCACTTACCTACTGTGTGTGTGTGTGTGTTCACGTACTACCAAGCTAGGAAATAGAAACGACTAACATACCCTCTAAAGGATGCTCTCACCTGTTGTTAGAGTTTGGTGTACTGGTTGCCAGCATGTAGTCGTCCTGGTTAACATCATGCCAAGGGGAGGGAGAATATTCTCAGGGTTCACAGACTCGTGGAGATAAACACTTGAGGCTACTGTGGGGCTTGGGCTCCGAGCAGGTCACATCGCTTATTCAAGTACTATCGTGGTCTCAGTGGAGAACACTGATTTTAAGAGGACGTTGAGTTCTGTAGCGGTCACGTTATTTACTTACCTATAGCTCAGGAGGACAAGGGGGCTTTCTCTCAGTCACTATAGGCTTGAGTACCATTAGTCAGGAGGCATACATCCCAGCAGGTGACACCACTAGGAATGCCGCCCCTTTGATAAGGGCCTAAGTGGGGTTCACCCCACAGCATCAGGGAAAATAACTTCCTTCCTGGGTGGACCAAACTAGCTTTTCAACCCCTGTGCTGCTCAAACTACTGGTCTAATTTACAAAACGGCCATGCCTGATTCTACTGGTCACCCGCTAGGTCCTATAAAACAATTAATTTGTTTACCTTGCTTTAATCTGTTCTCTTTAACATTAACATCAATGAATTGCAATAGTTGTTTGCATTGGAACTGTTTCTATACCCTGGCACTACTATGCTGGTAAAAAAAAAAGCGGCAAAGATTCTTGCTGCTCAATCCAGGTACTCCATGGAGCTTATTGCTCTGAGAGTTTATCATAATGAGAAAGAGACTGACTTGATGAGGCAAATACCCCATGCAGCCACCACCTTGTGGAGTAGAACTAATGCAGTACCTCCAGCAACCTCTGTATACCAGGAAGGCTGCTTCACACCCCCAAGAGGATACTACCGTTACCACCTACCCCGCCAAAGCGGCAGAAACTCTAACTCGGCAACACGTGCCCTGCCGCCAGTCTCTTGGCTTGTCCGTCAGTGAGCGGATATGTCCCTGTGAGGGCCCCTACAAGGCCAACCATTAGACATGAACCTCCTCCTGCCATTTAATGGATAATTGAGATACTGGCCGCCCAGCACCAAAGGTGAAGTAGGTACACAAGACTGTTACCTTGTTAAAGCAGGGCAGTTTCCTAGCTCCCAGGGAGGCGTTACAGTTGATAGATTTGGGGGGCTCTTAAAAACGAGGTCTTGAGGGCCAATGAGGGTGAAATTAGACTCAAATGGAGCAGCGCCGGGATGCAAGGGTATGTGAAATGGGAGATCCCCAAGAAAACCCGCCGGCCAGCGGCATTGTCCAGCACGATTCCCAATTGCAGAAATCCAGGTGTGACCTGGCCGAGTATTGAACATGGTTCGCTTTGGTGGGAGGCGAGCAGTCTAACTGCTNTTGCAGAAATCCAGGTGTGACCTGGCCGAGTATTGAACATGGTTCGCTTTGGTGGGAGGCGAGCAGTCTAACTGCTCAGCCACCGCGGAGGGATGAGTTAGACATCAACCCATTTCTTCCAGAGAGTAGGTGTCAGATTGATGTGCTACGAGCGCTGTTGTACACACATCTAAGCCTCAGCCTCTGGTGNTTCTTCCAGAGAGTAGGTGTCAGATTGATGTGCTACGAGCGCTGTTGTACACACATCTAAGCCTCAGCCTCTGGTGTTACCCCTAGTGTACCATAGCGCCAAACGCCGCTGCTCACTTCACCTCTGTACCATTTCTATCCACAATTGAGTTAACCCCTTGTCGCCTAAGAGGCCATAAATCCGCACGACCCTGCGCTCCAGTTTGAGTGGGTGGACCCACCCCCTCGCTCTTCTTACCCTGGCCGGCAGGCACCGGATGCGTATGTTTGCAGCACATCAGGGGAGGTTTCCCCTCCATGCAGCCTAATGCAGCCACCCCTCACTCGCCACGTCTCTCANATGTTTGCAGCACATCAGGGGAGGTTTCCCCTCCATGCAGCCTAATGCAGCCACCCCTCACTCGCCACGTCTCTCAAGGGTATTTATTTATTTTCACGCCCTCCAAAAAGGGCAGTTTGCAGGACATTTTGCATCAGCTCTATAGCTGAAACTCTCGCTACCTCGCCAAGCTTGCCATAACGCTTGCCTTCACCAATATCNATGTTTGCAGCACATCAGGGGAGGTTTCCCCTCCATGCAGCCTAATGCAGCCACCCCTCACTCGCCACGTCTCTCGAGGGTATTTATTTCTTTTCACGCCCTCCAAAAAGGGCAGTTTGCAGGGCATTTTGCATCAGCTCTATAGCTGAAACTCTCGCTACCTCGCCAAGCTTGCCATAACGCTTGCCTTCACCAATATCGTTGAACTTAGTCTTGTAACGTTAACTGTTCCTAACTTGTGTTTCTTAACACAGTAGTCAGAAGCTCTTGCTGCTGAGCCTTATCCTAGTCACGAGAGTTGGCCACGTGCCTCGTCTGCACCAGGTGTAGTTGTACAGAGGTCGCTCTCGCTCCGAACTTCGGTTCGTATCTCTTTGCCACCCTGCGGTAAACAGCTTGGTAAACTTGGTCCCTCGTCCATTAGATGTTAGCGGGCACAGGTCGGAGATATATACGTCTTGTTAACTCCTTCAGATGGAATAAAACATATATCTACCAGTTAACCTCTTTTTGTCCGATCATTCTCTTTCGCTTTATGCCTTCCTTACCCACTTTGCACTCAGTGTGCATATCCACTTGACTGCTTCCAGGTGCACGCACGAACGCCACAATAGAGAATCGAACCAAGTCCCCACTGAAGAGTGTTCCCACCTCTTGTCAATGTTTGGTGTCTAGTGCTGGCTGGTCACGCTGTTCTCTAGCACCACTGTGGCAAGGGGAGAGAGAACCTTTCTTGGAGTCTCCTGAGGCTTGAGGAGAACAAACACGTTAGGTCACTAAGACTCTCAGGCTACAAGTTGGTCACGCCGCTTACTGAGAGCCGTAGGGTTCTTGCGTGGGGAACGCTGTGAACCCAGAGGAGCAGTTGAGGTCTGTGGCTGGTCATGCCGCTCACTCAACTTCTCACCAAGGGGGATCAGCAGGCCCTCTTCTCAAGTAGTTAAGGGCCCGAGCACCGTCCACCGTGAAGCGCACTTTGCGGCGCCGATCAATAGGACTCTGGCAGGGATTTACCCCAAGGCACCGGCCCCAAGAAGAGTAAATTCCTTCCTGGATGGACCACGCCAGAACCTGTCCTCCCTCGCGCTGTTATGTAATTTTAAACCATATCTGCAGTTGTGCCTGCACCTACAGGACCCCCACTAAATCCTCTAAATAGTAATTCTTTTTTCTTCTTTTATTTTATCCCCTGAAATTAACGCAACTTCAATGACTGTGCATAGCTGTGTACTCGCAGCTATTCCTAAATGCCTAATAAGCGGGCGGGTCAGAAAAGGGATAGCATAACCCTCAGTGTCAAGCTACACGCCCTGGTGAGCCAGGGCCAGATGCTCCCAAGGTTCAACCACGTCAGCCCAAATGCCCTTTTAAAATACTCATGAATGAGACTCCGTTTCCCTGGTCTCTAGAGGGAAACTGGCCAGTGCACCTTCATTCTACATTGGCGTAATGGCATCAAGATACTATATACTGTGTTACTTTCACACATATACTAACATTTGGCAAGCCTCCACAAAGCCAACAGCATAGTGTGCAGTTTCACAAGAGACAGAGTTCCTTCCCTGGAGATGTATTCTGTCTTCTGCAGAAAGTGTGTTGTCATTCCAGCATGTTAACAGCTACGCCTGGTACTTACCTACATGGCTTACTCACCTTACGGTCAGTGCATTATCTTTTTACCAATATGTCGCTAGTTCAGACTCCACAAGATGAGTTAGGTATGGAAAATGTACTCGTGATAGCCTTAAGTTCTTAACCAAGGTAAATTAACAAAAAACTGCATTGTGCCTTCCTCAACATAATAAGCTAATATTTTTTTGTTTTACAAATGCTCATAGAGATATTAGAACGTACCTGACAACCATCTTGATGGGATACATGCCGTAACCAAGCGCCTTGTCCTCAGGAAAGGTGTAGATGACCCTGCCGTTCTTATCGGTCACCTCAGTGGCGACCAGCGTCCACTCCTGGGCAGTAATGTCCTTCATCACGTAGATGTCCACCTTCTCCCCTGACAAACACAACCATCACGGTTCACACCGCACTCCTCTTACATGCCTCTCAACCAGTCCACACCTCAAGTGCAGGCTGAGAACAAGATAAGCCAAGAGCATGTCTTAGGATGGGTGAGCGGACGAGTGAGAGAAAGAGAGATTTAGATGGTGCTTAACAAGTGAGGTATTCACTGCCAATGGAAGTAAGGTGAGGTGGAGCAGGAGCAACAAGAGAAATATGAGCACAACAAAGAAATCCACTACTCAATGATAACCTCCACCATGTTTCTCTCATATGAAAATTAGGCTTGACCTCACAAGGAGTTGAACCAGGTTCATCATGGTAGGAAGCGAGTGGTGTGACGACTACACAACCTCAGTTACTAGGAAATATGGAACCAAGACAAAGTTAGGAATACCATGATGGAGGGGTGGGCAGAATAAAGACAGAGGTAGATGNCTAGGAAATATGGAACCAAGACAAAGTTAGGAATACCATGATGGAGGGGTGGGCAGAATAAAGACAGAGGTAGATGTGGGGTATTTATTGGGCTAACCATCACAAATTGCAAGCAGCACATGTTGTCAACTATAAAATGGCCATCGCACAATAGGTACAGCCAGAACATTGAACTACTCTACTGTGTGAAACTGCCACAAGGAATGTTCTCTTCTGATATGTCAGTGGACATGAGCAATACCTACCTGCAAGAGTTATCATGTCAAGCGGGCCATACATGAAGCGTGCTGTCAGCGTCTGTGGAGAGCCCTCCTTCACTATCACGTCATTGGCTCGGTGGTTAGCAGCCACATTCTGCAACATCGTGTCACACTCACCAAACTGCTAGCCCAGCATCTTCATACAGTAACTTTCGTGACAGGTTTTAAATAGTTAAAACTTAATTGCAGACTTGTGACCTACAAAAACATTATTGCTAGCCAAAACTTTGCACATTAATTTTTACCACATGGAATGTGAGCCAGTGTACAATTAATTTACACGAAAAAAAAAAAAAATTAAGGTGATAGTCTCCGTGGTGGTCAACAAGAAGAATTTGTCAGCATCACTCGTATTGACAAATTTTAGAGCTGAAGCCTGAAAACTCTTGAATTAATTTGGCCTTTCAACGAAAGATAGTAAAAGCAGTGAATGAAAATGGCAAAAGTGACATGCTTTTTTCGAACAAAACACAATAGGCCATTCAGGAGAATGCATCTAGTGGCTTCCAGATATCAGAGTTACTCGTAACTGAACACACAAAAGATGAAGGGAAAGGAAGGGAAGGAATAGTGGGAGCAGAGGAAAGAGCCTAATGCCTCACGGACAACCCTGATGACCTTCACACACTGCATCAACATCTCTGTGGAAATATTCTTAAAATGTAAGTTGATGGTATATGTAACAGATGTCAACATGGTTTTCTAGTTCTAGCAGGTGATTCTAAGTGAAATAAATTTACAATGTTTGCCATTATGTGAAAATAATTTTATATCATTATTATATGTAACAAATATTTAAGTTAATGGCAGTATGGCGCAAGTATCTTTTAAAAATAGCCAGTAAAAAATTTGACGTAATATTTATTTAAAATGGAATTACTTAAATTCTAGGCAAAAAAATGTTTGGTACAGGTTCTTATTGGACAAAATCAAAAAGGTTATGTGGTCAAGACACAATAAATGATGGTTTGACACTGGGCCTCTCAAAGACCCAGCAATCATTTTATTTACTAACATAGTTATTTCTACCTTTCTGAGAACACCACTCAGTTTTTTGACCTCCCGAGAAGAACCATGCCAAATGGAATGAAATAGGTATTATGATGCTATGTAAAATTTCAAACCTCAATTTTTGACATTCTCTTAAGACAAATTATATGCATAAAATTTTACTGCAATTTTATGCAAAGCACTTTCCTCAATTTTGTACATTTCCCCCACCCCCAGTTCTGTAATTGCGAAATTGAAATACCCTAAACAAAATATTTTTATAATACAGGAAAACTTACACATACTTGCACACTTTCTGACCTTCTGTAAATACTATGTCGCTCTAAACAGACCTAACTTTGTGCACGAGTGATTGCAGTAGCTACATATTGTACACAAAAAATATTTCTGATAGCAGTTGGTAACTTGTAATACAAATTACAGTATATGGATCATATTGTTATGCGCTTCCTGCTTTGTATCACTTCCCTTGACCCGTGCGAG
>NQII01004395.1:116217-204673 GCA_002778355.1 Clitarchus hookeri
CTCAGCCGCTGGTGTGGGCTCAGCATCCCTTGGCAGCTGCGAGATGCAGCTGCATCCGCCTTCCTCCGCACGTGGTCGTTCCGCCGGGCCGTCCTGGCGCCATTCTCCCATCACGTCCGCAAAACCCTTAATCCTTATTGCGGTCGTCCGCCTGCGAGCTTCGCCAGAGCGTGTGTTCTGACGAATAAAATATAGGGACGCAGAATGCGTCAACCTTCATCCCTGATGAACTTCAATGCATCCCTCTGGCGTCTTGTAACAATATGTTTCATCTGCTTTTTGGAACATAATGTGAAATGGACATGCCTTGTGTTAGAGAGAAACTATGGTCGTATTTTCTCTTGCGAAACTTGTTGTCTTCGGGGGTTTATGACTCTGCCGGGATGGTGCTCACTGTAACCAAGAGATGCTGTCTAGGTGGCAGCAGGTTCATGTGCGCTAGCAAGCTGCAGGGCTAACACCGATGAGAGCATACATCAGAGTGGAGTTCTACTTGCCTGTCTGGCGGCGGTGAACACCAGCGACCGCGATCTGACTATGTGGTAGGTAGGCCCGCGCACTGCTGAGTTACGGTTTGAATTACACTGTACGTCCTCTTATTACATGGGCAAAAATTGGGTAGCAGAAACTTTTCTCGAACACAGTTTCAATTAGCATGTGTTTTACTGCTCAACAACTGCATGTTACACTAGAACACGTAGAACAATAAAACATGAGAAAAAAACACAGTCTCTCCACAAATAGAGATTATGTGGGTAAACTGGAAGCATGCACTAAAAGAATATTAATAGGATACCTGCGCGAGATCCTTGCTGGCCAGGATATAAAACGATTAAAAACTCCATNTGCACTAAAAGAATATTAATAGGATACCTGCGCGAGATCCTTGCTGGCCAGGATATAAAACGATTAAAAACTCCACCGGAGTCGGCCGGTCCCGTGCATGTGATGCAGGAATTAAAATAAAATATTAAAGTTACACGAGTCCGCTGCAATGTAAAGGACAAAGGGCCTAAAATTTTTTTTAGATAACCTACGATTCCAGACAGAACTATTATATCAGACAATGGCAAACTTGAGGGCCCCCATGCAACGCACATGTCCTCCCTCGACCGTGGCTTCTCCCAAACTGCCCGTCATGGCGGGCTGAAGGGGGGCCTATGGCGCACCTTTCTTCTACAGNCCTCGACCGTGGCTTCTCCCAAACTGCCCGTCATGGCGGGCTGAAGGGGGGCCTATGGCGCACCTTTCTTCTACAGCATATTAACATACAAATCCTAATTAAAAACAATTAAACATGTGTTGGCAAAATTACAAATAATTATTCTCTTAAATATTACGTTAGACTCGTATGCAACAATCCCGTTTTGTTTTTAATGCTCTGCCAGTCTTAGTCCCGAGGGGTTTGAGAGTACAGACAAGACGTCATGGCCAGCACCTGCTGGGTTTACTGTTATGCCATAGCCGTTNGTCCCGAGGGGTTTGAGAGTACAGACAAGACGTCATGGCCAGCACCTGCTGGGTTTACTGTTATGCCATAGCCGTCGCCTCTGTTGGAAATTTGGCCAGTCTACCCTGCTAAACTCCCATCCTTATCTACTGCGGTGTCTTGCACAACCACCAAACTTGTTACACCCGGGGTCACTCTGCTATACACATAGATTGGAGGGTCACTACACTTCACACTGCCGGGGTTTTCTCTGCCTGCTCCTGCTGCTGCTGTTAGAACCGAGCTAAAGGCCAGGGGCTCCAATGATAAACTTTTGAAAACATTTTCCACTGGTTACAGCTAGTGCGAANGTCCCGAGGGGTTTGAGAGTACAGACAAGACGTCATGGCCAGCACCTGCTGGGTTTACTGTTATGCCATAGCCGTTGCCTCTGTTGGCAATTTGGCCAGTCTACCCTGCTAAACTCCCATCCTTATCTACTGCGGTGTCTTGCACAACCACCAAACTTGTTACACCCGGGGTCACTCTGCTATACACAGAGATTGGAGGGTCACTACACTTCACACTGCCGGGGTTTTCTCTGCCTGCTGCTGCTGATAGAACCGAGCTAAAGGCCAGGGGCTCCAATGATAAACTTTTGAAAACATTTTCCACTGGTTACAGCTAGTGCGAAAACGAAAAGGTACTTGTTTTAAATGAGAAATTTAATATTGTATTTTAAATAGAACATTATAGTACATTCAAAATTTGTGTGTCGCTATAGCCCATACTAGTTATGGCGTGGTTCCATGGTACTGAAAAAAATGTGAAAATAAAGTCATAGGGTAGGAAGGCAGTCTCTGCAAGAAATAAATTGCAGAAATTTGGAAATTTGTTCTCTAATTCAATAGCTTAGAAAGCATACTTTTTCGGTGGAGGTCCATCTTTAAGAGCGCATGATAGATAAATGAACGTTATAAATATTCATTCTATTTTACAAATTTATGGAAGTCACTACAGAAAAATAAAAAATAAAAGGTATTCCTAAATACCATAGTTTTGACAAATTTTGTAACCAAACATTTTAGAAGAGTGATGTATTTCTGCCGATTATTTCTTACACTTTATAANTAAAAGGTATTCCTAAATACTATAGTTTTGACAAATTTTGTAACCAAACATTTTAGAAGAGTGATGTATTTCTGCCGATTATTTCTTACACTTTATAAAAATTTAGAATGCCATTACACCAGAAATTATGCAAATTAATTGCATCACTCTAGCAAAATATTTGCTCACCAAGTTGACAAAACCATTAGANATTAGACCTAACCATTTTTTTTGTTAACGGGGCAAGTGGTTGCACTACTTGCGCACCGTCCATTCTATGCCCGATTGTCGCCTGCTGGAGTGTCTAAGGAGCAGCATCATGTTTTAAAATTGTAATTTAGCCATCCATAGGACGGCACTGATGACACACCTTTTAATTTACTTTGTTGCCTAAAAACCGATGTGGTTGAGCAACATGAAAAGGTGATTCGTAGTCGCAGTCATTCTATTTGTTGGGTCAATTGGAATGTTATAATTTTGTATGGCGTAGTTTGTGTTTGACTTGGGCATGCAGTGAATTGGTGTTTTTTCTAAACTGTTGTTTCGGTTGCCAGCCCAAATTTGGTTTCGGTTCAATCTGAAACTCTAGCATTGCTGTGTGTTCCAGTTTATTTCCATATGCTTTGCATCCACGACTTACACATTGGTTGTAATTAATCAATTCATTTTTAATGTATTAGTTCTTTTTATATTTTAATCGCTGGAGCCTTGATGGGTCATTTGACTGCCTCCATCGATAATTTCATTTTAATGTAAATTTTATTAAAGGTTATAATGTGTTTGGTTTACGAAAGAAGGCATTACTGGGCTTTTTGGGCTGCCCTCTTTTTTTTCTTTCTAATTGCTCAAAGTTAATAATCTAGTCAACGTATTTTGCAAATTTTAAGGTTTTTCGATTTAATGTATTCAAATATAATTGCTCATCACGTTTTAATTATCATCAATTCGTCTGAGCAATTTTACGAATTATCTATAACGTTTGCAATTTCTTTGTCTAACTTTTATTATTGTAAAATTTTGGATTTTGAAAATGTGTTGAGAAAGTCAGTTTTAATGTNGCAATTTCTTTGTCTAACTTTTATTATTGTAAAATTTTGGATTTTGAAAATGTGTTGAGAAAGTCAGTTTTAATGTCTTGTAAGAGGTTGAAATCCCTCTATTTGGCGCTACCAGTAATTGTACACATATTCTATCTAAATACAAGCTTTAAAAATTGTTCTTTGTTTTAAATTATTTGTGTACTGGCACAGCACAATCCACAAGTGAAAAGTCATGGAAAAGACTAGTTTAGCAGATTTACCTATGTTCCCATATATTGATACATTGTTTTTTTACTTTATATTATATTAAAAATTATGCCCATAGTATATCCTCGTAACTGTATTTTCTAACTTTTAATGTATACAGTTTTAACTGTCAACAAATGTCCTTAAGTTTATTTCAAAAGCAACANTGTCAAAAAATGTCCTTAAGTTTATTTCAAAAGCAAGAACCAAATTTTATTAACCTTTTTTACACTTTCTTATGAATCATGTATAATTTATTATTAATATGGATGCTACTAGCAAGAAAAATTAATTTCTTGGTATTCTATAAAATATTTTTAATATCGACAAACATTAAATCTAGGCATCATAAAGTGTATTAAACCAACAGAAATGAGATTAAAGATTATAAAGAGCCATTAAAATGTTACANAAATCTAGGCATCATAAAGTGTATTAAACCAACAGAAATGAGATTAAAGATTATAAAGAGCCATTAAAATGTTACAGGTTAATATTAATTACGAGTGGAATTGGTTCTCAATAGATAAAGGAGCGGGGCGCCTGGGTCAAAACTGCTCCAGGGTGCTTAAAACCTAGTTAAGCCACTACATCATCTCATATCTGTAGACAAGTAAAACATTAAATGCATAGCACCACTCACATTTGAAGATATTCATACTTTTTTTGTTAATTCTTCATTGTCAAACAATTTGAGAATGTAATCTTCTGTAATAGAACAAAAAGTTTTTTCTATTCATTATGATCAAAAATATTATTAAAAAAGCTAAACATGAATAATTTTATTATTATATACGATTTTTGGTGGCACCACAAAATATTTTTGGTGGTTATGGATAGGGCTGTTACGATACCAATTCTAGATACAACTGATTTCCAATACCAAAACCGATACTTGTATAGTACTTCTTCGTTTAAAAAAGAGGAAATAGGTACTTTGCTGTACTACTTTACAACTATGGTCGTATGAGCGCTCCGATTGCTACGTTAATATCCTTGTTTCGGTTACTATACAAGTCGGCGATTGTGATTAAATGCAGAGAGGTCTGCACACATTATATTACACTGTGCGCAGGTGTTCGCGGTCACAGCTATGTATGCTATTATTAATTATGCTACGCACTGAAGAGTTTAAGACAATGACTCGTGGTACAAGATGAATTGGTTTCCAAATCTTGTTGCAATATTCAATTGGAGTAGTGCTAGTGTTGGTAACACGTCACCATTACATCCATGAAAATTCATTTACACGTATGCAATGTTTACATGTGAAAATTATAACTGTGCGTTAAAAATTATTTTGAGCTACAAATACTCAATTTTGACGCAAATATTTTTAAAATTATTATTGTAATAAATTTATTATGGGACCGGTTTGTGGTTTATTGTATGTGTGTGTGTGTCATATATATATATATATATACACACACACATACAAAAAACCACAAACTGGTCCCATACAAACTTGGATCTTCATTGGGAGGTTATGTTTCGGTTTAGCAGAACTAAGTTTATAATCTCCGGTCTGGATTTCACTCTTAAATGTTAGCTCCAGGTGAAACTGAGAACCTACACCATTACACGGTCATTTATTACTATCTATCTGTATTACAGTGGAGTCTCTGTTAACCGTCACCCTTTTAACCATGAGTTTCTGTTAACCATCAGTAAACTGACACGACAAGTAGAATAATAAAATTGGATACAAAAAACCAACTTAAACTAAAAATGGAATAACTTTTTTCTCGCTTCATATTAGATCAAATTAAGCACATTATTGAGTTTAACNCCAACTTAAACTAAAAATGGAATAACTTTTTTCTCGCTTCATATTAGATCAAATTAAGCACATTATTGAGTTTAAAAATACGTATACTGTACTGTAATACATACTTTTGTCAATGAATACCCAGTAAAAATACATTCTGTGCGGTGCGGAATCCGAATGACTCACGCTTGTTGTTTATGTACAACCTACGTATGTACTTCGTAGAATCGTTCCGTCTTCCTCACCACCTTACTGGAATTCCTAGACACTAATCCGCCCTCCCATTCCTACAGTCAGTTCAGTAGCGGTAGTCACTTAGTCAGCAAGTCATTGTCCTCACTTTGTTGTCAAAGGGTAGCGTGTTTAAAAATGTCTTAGAAACGGCGTGTTGTATTGGGACTTTCTCAAAAACTTGAAATTATAAAACGACTGCATAAAGGAGAAAGCGCGATGAGTATTGCTCAGCTATATGGAATCGGGTGGACGACAGTCAATAATATTAAGAAAGATGCAGATAAAATCAAAAGTCATGTTTCAAAAATGCAAACGACAGACGGAGATGTCAAACTAAGAAAACGATGAAGCCAGAAAAACTGAACCAACTGGATACAGTAATGAATCAGTGGTTCATTCAAGCCCGCAGTCAAGGGATACCGGTTTCTGGGCCCATAATAATGGCTAAAGCTATCGAAATGAACAAAAAGCTTGATGGGGATCCTTCATTTAAGGCTAGTATAGGTTGGCTAGATAAATTTAAGGGTCGACATGGCATAAGGCAGTTGGACATATCGGGTGAAAAACTAAGCGCTGATAGTACAGTCATTGTAGAATATCGGGAAAAACTAATGAAAGAAATAAAAGATAGAAATTTGGTCAGAGAGCAGGTTTACAACTGTGATGAAACTGGCCTAAATTGGAAAGCACTTCCCATGAAAACCTTAGCCTTTTTATCAGAAAAATCTGCACCAGTTTTAAAATGCAAAAAGATCGCATAACTGTTATAGTGTGTGCTAATGCAAATGGTAGACATAGGTTTCCTTTACTAATCATGGGGAAATCTAAAAAGCCTTGAGCTTCCTAAAATATGAATTTAAAACGTCTTACCTGCCAAATATTATGCACAAAAAAGTGCCTGATGAGCCAGGATATATTTAATGAGTGGTTTCACAGTATGTTTGTGCAAAATGTAAAATCACATTTAAAATCGATCGGATTGCCTGAAGAAGACAGGTCATTAATGGATAATGCACCAACTCATCCTTCTCATGACTTACAAAGTGATGATGGAAAAATTACGTACCACTTTTTGCCGGCTAACACTACCCCACTAATTCAGCCCATGGATCAGGGCATTATTGAAAGCATGAAGCGACGTTATCAAAAATGCTTTATTCAAAAAGTTGTTTGCGTTGGGGATGAATTAATAANGTGTGTGCTAATGCAAATGGTAGACATAGGTTTCCTTTACTAATCATGGGGAAATCTAAAAAGCCTTGAGCTTCCAAAAATATGAATTTAAAACGTCTTACCTGCCAAATATTATGCACAAAAAAGTGCCTGATGAGCCAGGATATATTTAATGAGTGGTTCCACAGTATGTTTGTGCAAAATGTAAAATCACATTTAAAATCGATCGGATTGCCTGAAGAAGACAGGTCATTAATGGATAATGCACCAACTCATCCTTCTCATGACTTACAAAGTGATGATGGAAAAATTACGTACCACTTTTTGCCGGCTAACACTACCCCACTAATTCAGCCCATGGATCGGGGTATTATTGAAAGCATGAAGCGACGTTATCGAAAATGCTTTATTCAAAAAGTTGTTTGCGTTGGGGATGAATTAATAAGTGTAAAGCAGTTTTGGAGGTCATACACTATTAAAGACACAATTTTTAATGTCGCTGAAGCCTGGCACGATATATCAGAAGAAAGATTAAAAAAGGGCTGGAACAAACTGTGGCCCGAGACTGTAAACGAGAATGAGGCCATAAACGAATCTGGAAATTATGAGGAAATTTTACTTCTGTGTAGTCATTTCTGTGTATAATGTTAAACCAATGAAAAACCAAGGAAAATTGCGGTCCAAATNAGAGGCTTTGAAATATTAAATAATAAAGAACTTGTATTAAGTGCAACACAGGAGGTAGAATGTTTAAGTGAAGAAGAAGAGGATTGCCCCAAAATAATTAGCCACAGTGACACTGAAAACATGTTTTTCGAGTGCATTGAATAGTACGAGCAACAAGAGGCAGACACTTCACAGATATTACTCCTACGTAAGATACGCAACACTGCAGCAACAAAAGCCTGTGGAGTATTACAACAAAGGAAAATGACAGACTTTTTAGGTAGGATTATACTACTGAGCATATGCATAATAGTACTGTATTCAATTTTGTTATTTTATCAACATAATAAACAGAAGTCTACAACATTTAATATCAAATACATACTGTGCTGTACATACTTCTATTGATTGCTACCTGTTTAAAATATAGTGCTAAATATTGTATACATTATTATCGCTAGTATCTGTCGTGTCTTTGAAAAAGGGGGCAGGGTCATTTCTATTACCCGTCTATTCTCTCAACCATCACAGTGACGGTCCCGAGACTGACGAATAATGGAGACTGCACTGTATATACATATCTCTAAGAGGTTGTTTATATCAGGTAAGCAAAACTTTAAAATTTGTTAAAGTACTAATCTTTCTGGAAATTAGTGTATTGCTTTAGGTGGGATATGCTTTGATTTTGAAGTAAGTACTAGTCGTGTTTTTGGGGTGAAATTAAAATGTTATGAAATATACATCTCTCGATACCTGCACAGATACTGGTATTGATTACTTGCGACTCAGCTAGATGCTTAATATTAGCCGATACCAAGAGTTTGTATCAGAACAGCCCTAATTATGGACTCTTTATATGTGTTCAATGTGTAAGAGTTTGCACTGTATATGAAAGAATACCAAAACAGTACCTTAAAGTATTGAGGGCAGACACACATGCACATATCCAAAAACCAACCTTCAGTTTCACAGATGTTCGTTTCTTAATCCACTTCTCACGTGGCTGGGAAGGACTGAACATTGCAGCATCCTTCTCTTTGTGGTTGGCTACTGACGACATATCGAAGCGGCCAAGCTGTGGAGAGCAACAAAGCCAATGAACCAATACATTCTTCAACAAAACTCAGTAAAAATGAACAAGCTAAAGTTTCAGGTCAAGTGATCTGCTATTCATTAACTTCTTTAGAGAGTATTCTTTGACCCAGCAAAAGGAACTCCAAAAGAGAACTGACAGCAGTGTAAATTGAAGTGAATGGCAACTGAACGCACACAGCCACAGGAAAACATTTGCTGAATAACATGTCTCTGAGACAAGTGAGACAGTACAGTTGAGATGTGCAGCAGTGTGCGAGGATGGGAATCACTGCCTGACCTAAAACACTTTACTCCTTGTTTCCTGTTCACTCTTCAGTCAGCAGAACACTCTACCTTGCATGATGAGAGCACTGCAGGAAATGTGTGAAGTCAAGAACAGACTAAGATTAAGAGTGCCCATCAGGAAAATGAAGACACTTGCACTCTCCTAGCATATATTTTAAAGTAGATTTCAACAATTATTATAGCATATAAAGTACAAAGGCACTTAGCAGTTCATAGACTTAAGAGCGCCATCTCGCCGGAGGTGCTTTGCATGCCTGAGGCACACATGGAAGTGATAAGGGCCACCTAGGTACATGCATCAAATGTCTGGTTGCCTTTTGTTATGATTGGTCCCGTTCAAACTTCCTAACCAAGCAAAACCGAAGAAAAGGTGCCACAGAGTTCACTAACGCCAAGCCAGAACGATTGCAGACACGACATAATAATGGCGCGAAGAAGCCATAAAACTGCTTGAGTAACAAAACATCAGATTAAGAATTATTGCAGCAAGTNAGCCATAAAACTGGTTGAGTAACAAAACATCAGATTAAGAATTATTGCAGCAAGTCAATGGGGCATTCACACAAGACGTCCGGCAACACCGAAGATGCTGATCCAAGAGCATTTCAGGGTAGCAACACAAAAACCGAAACAGCCCGCCTCCAAAGCAATAAGGGAACCAATCGGAGCAAAGTTTGTCACCGTCACGTGGTGGGGCGAGAAGTGTGAANTGTAACGGTCACGTGGTGGGGCGAGAAGTGTGAAATAGACGTCAACGACCAGGACCGGCGTTGTCTACTACGAACATCAGGCCAGACAGTGGCTGATATTGGTGGATGCTCAGGCAGAGTGAGAGAGAGGAAGACAGAGGGAGAGAGAGAGGGAGGGAGAGAGAGAGAAAGAGAGAGAGGGAGAAAGAGAGAGAGAGGGAGAGGGAGGGAGGGAGAGNAGAGAAGGAGAGAGAGGGAGAGAATGAGCTAGACTGAGCAAGAGCATGAGCTAGACTGAGCGAGAAATAGAGCAATGGAGAGTTAGAGCGTGCTCGAGGGAGGGGGAGAGGGAGAGAAAACACAAAGATGACATGCTAGTTGCTAGGTAACTGCTTCCCCTTTCATCAAGCATGTAAGGGGAGGATGCATGCCAGTCTTGCAGTGTCGCTGACACCATCAGCCGAACTGCATACCGCTCCAGCGTGCCACAGTGACGATAAACAGTGGCTCATTCAACGTATTTCACACCCAGTTATTAGATGTTTGCACAAACCACCAGCTTAAAAACAATTGTTGCGGGAAATATTAAGTGGTAGGACCGAAAGATGTTTTGATAAATGCAATATCTGATATCCAATAAAAGTGGGTAATTTTATCATTATTTATATAGGAATTTTGTTAGGAACACTGAAAGTTAACTGTGGATACGGTTTATCGGTACATGCTTTTCGGTACATCCAGAGTCCACTGTATATGGCTGGAGCTCTGTGCTCTATTTGGGAGCCTGGGGCCCTTAACTTCTGTAAATGTTTAAGAATAAATTTTTAATATGAAGTATATTACTTCATATTAAAAATTACAAAGCAGATTTTATGTTTGTCCAAGATGCAATTGTGTTAGAGAACTAGTGGACTGGTTGCTCCCTAGGTGGACAGAGGGCGAGCTACACCGTGGGTGGTGGCACACACCTGCCGTAGGATGAAGGCAATCACATCGCTGGACTCCCAGTAGCTAGCATGGAAGAGGTGCGGCAGGGCGTTGGTGGGGAAGTTAGCCAGCCCCTCGGGGCAGTACAGTGCATAGTCCAGTCGCTTGGCACCCCACCACTTCTGAGTCACTGCAACACCATCCAGCCACATTATGTCATGCTAGGTTGTTCACTCTGTGGCAAATTGCAACTGCTATTCAGTAAGCAATGTGCCCAAGTACCAAAACAACAACCTAATTTACTTATTACACCTCTATAGTTTGTTGCCACACGTGCAGGAGACGGCATTATTTCCAAATGTGATGTCGCTCCACTGTGACAGAAGCATCTACTAATTAAGGACAGAAACAATGGGAAGGGAATGGGGCAGAAATTATAACTTTCTGGGAGGAGAAGGCGACGAAAGACAGTATGAGAGAACAAAGTAAACTGCAGTACAAGTTTTTTCTTTCTTATACGAAAATCTTGTAGCTACTACCTCTCTTTTTTTACACTGTCAGTTTTTTTTCAGTTTATCAGCAACATACGTAGCTCTTCATCAGTAAACAGACTTCACTATTTATTACATTCCCTTCTGAAAGAGGGAGAGCAAAAAGAGGAGGATGTGAAAGTACAGCACAGGTATTGAAAAAATGTTCACTGCTGTATTTTGTCTGTTGTGTTATCTAAAGCTACAGTATACAGTACCTAATTAATTTGCATTGGGCTTTTACAGTTACCTACTTAACATTCTACGTTTTGTACTAGATTAAGGGGAAAATTTGCATGCATAGTTCATTTTTATTTTGTCCCTTAACTTCAACATGCCAGACCACACTTCCATATATACAGATGCCAACAGTTGTAGACTGTCTGCCACTTTCTAAGCTCTTGTTTCAAGCCCAGCTCACAGCAGGCCAGGTATTTTTTGAAAAGAACTTCTCAGAAGGGGTTTTCTTAATGTCATCCACTCCTCTGTCCCCTGCCATTTTCAGTAACACTTCTGCTCCACCTATCTTTCATCATAACTCTGCCACTGTCCAGGCTGGAAAAGGAATGTCCGTCATAGTTACACAGCCTGCTATCTGGCCATCCATGCCAACCCTGACTCAGGTGTAATTATAGCATGTTGCTGCTGTTACATATACCACCACTATGGTCTATTCTTGCTTACTTCCAACTTTTCTGAAGCCCTGCTTAAGTTGTACTTCTGGGCTACTCACTATGTATCCTTCCACAACATGTAAACAATCTGTAAAGAAATATGGAAGAATACACCAAAGAGAAACCAGTAAACTGTACAAGTATGCTGGATAGACAATCAAATATAAATATTTTTTTTTTGGGTAACAATGAAATTTATTTCCAACAGTTTTACCTGTAAACCTAAATTTGTTACAAAGAAAATGTTACTTTATAAATAATGCACTATAACTTAATTTAATGACATTTTGTAAACAATATATTTCTTACAAATCATTACCAAAATATCTCTTCTCTCTATTTTCATTACATATTGACTATGATATAAATATTGTAATATATGCTAAAAATATTAGTTAAAGTCAAATTTAATTTAAAAAAAAAGAGGTACTTTTATGTTGACTGCAGTATAAAACACTAATTATAATTAATACGATTTTATTTTGGAAACAACAAACAACCAAATATGTAACAAATGAGATTTTTAAAAGGNACTAATTATAATTAATACGATTTTATTTTGGAAACAACAAACAACCAAATATGTAACAAATGAGATTTTTAAAAGGTTTGATTTAAAAAGTGTGAAGCTGCAGTGAATAGATTACACAGTGTAAGAAGCACGAAGAAGAGGAGAGTGACGGCAATATGGATGAAGGAGGTACTCACGAGCATTGATGGTCTGTAAAGGAAGGGAGTCTATGACCCCAGACACAGTGCTCTGTATGCTGACCTCGGACATGCGGCGCAGGTAGCCGGGTGTCCCCAGCATGTTGCTGCCCTCCGCAAACATTTCTGGGTTTGTCTGGACTGTCTCCACTGCACATATGTACAGAACTTGAGTTTATTTTGTTTAACTTGTAGCAAGATATTTTTCCAAACATGGGTTCCTGTTCAAAACATTATTTACTAGATTCCATTTACAAACACTAGGAATTTGTAATGGGGATTTCGAAGAACATAACGTATTACAAATAACTTACTCACGTACGCAATTACAACAGACATCCACAGTTCTTACAAAAGCTATGACACAAAACCTATTTACCTGAATACAATATTATACTATTTTATTCAAATTTTTGCTCCAAAAAAAAATACAGGATCGTCTCTATTTTTGCAAACCACAAAATTTGAAGTTAATATTTTTTCATGTAGAAGTAAGAGGTAGTTTTAATTTTTATAACATATGTTTCTTTACAGTATAAGCCACCAAAGAAAATATTTGAAGGATTTAACAAAATATGCTTTATAATTACTGGAGCCTTAATGCATCACTCCTGTTTCTATTGTTTCCCCAAATTTACAGTTTATTGACTGTCGTCACAAAAAAACTTCCACTACGAAATGAAAAGAATCCACATAGTTTGCTGCAATGTTTTCCATATCAATAATTTTTCAAGTCAAAGAATATTTTAAAAAAATTCAGTCAAGCACCTCTTGCCTATCACAATGGCTGTCACAAATATCAGGTATCACCATCATGTATCAGAGTTATTTGCTTGTTGCTGCATTTAGAATGCGTGTCAACACACAAACTGCTAATAAATAGAGGAATCTGTGCCACTCTTTGTTGATGCTGCCATCCCCATGACTTTTTCAAGCAGAAAGGAGTGTATTTTTTGTCCCAAGAATTTAACCAGCTTCACTTCCGTTCTCCAAACAGGGTGGTACTCTGATGTCATCTTACTGTGAGAGAAACATCTCCAACTTTTATGTGGAATGGACATAAAGAATAGGGAACAACTTTTTTCCTACTTGAATGAGGGTGGTGGAGGATAAGTGTGGCAAAATGAGACAATGTGGGAACAAAAAGTTAATTTTTCTGTCTTATAAAAANTGAGGGTGGTGGAGGATAAGTGTGGCAAAATGAGACAATGTGGGAACAAAAAGTTAATTTTTCTGTCTTATAAAAATTTTTTTTGGATTATGTCTCCTTTTTTGCCTACTTTCTGAAGGAAAGAAAGACTAACAAGATAACTTTCCTCTCTCGCGCTCGCTCTCGCTCTCTCTCTCACTCTCACACTCTCTCTCTCACACTCTCTCTCACACACACACTCTCTCTCTCTCTCACACTCTCACACACTCTCTCTCTGTGTGTGCGTGCGTGTGTGTGTGTGTGTGCCGCCATGCTTTCNTGAGGGTGGTGGAGGATAAGTGTGGCAAAATGAGACAATGTGGGAACAAAAAGTTAATTTTTCTGTCTTATAAAATTTTTTTTTGGATTATGTCTCCTTTTTTGCCTACTTTCTGAAGGAAAGAAAGACTAACAAGATAACTTTCCTCTCTCGCGCTCGCTCTCGCTCTCTCTCTCTCTCTCTCACTCTCACACACTCTCTCTCACACTCTCTCTCTCACATACTCTCTCTCACACACACTCTCTCTCTCACACTCTCACACACTCTCTCTCTGTGTGTGCGTGCGTGTGTGTGTGTGTGTGCCGCCATGCTTTCAATTTTTGAATGTGTGAACTGAATTTCACCAAACTCTGTACACATATAGTGCTAAGTAAGAACACCTGACTTTTATAACTTACGACCACAAAACTATGATAGGCCAGGTAAATGTAAGTAATTAAAATAAACTAGACACTTATTTTCAAAATGGTGGCCATACCAATATTTTAGATTTATCTGGTATAACTACCATACCATATAAACAATTTCAACCAAATTTTGTATCTGACAGTATTTATTACAAACATCATATAAGCCAAACAACAACTCCTTCTGTCCGCCATTTTGGAAGATAGCACCACATAACAAATAGCTTTTATGATATATCTCAAAAACTACTTAACCAATTTTTGCCAAACTTGGCAAGTAAGTAATACTATGATAGTGCAAGTAAATATAAGTAAATAAACTTAATTAGGCACTTATTTTCAAAATGGCGGCCATACAAATATTTTAGGTTTATTTGGTATAACTAACATACCATTTGACCAATTTCAACCAAATTTTGTATGCTGACAGTATATACTACAAGCATCAAATAAGCCAAAAACAACCTTATGTCAGTCATTTTGTAGGATATCGCTAAACTAATTAATTGAGTTTTTGTGTAATTGCTCAGGAAACAATTGGAATATTCCTACCAAATATGGCAAACAAGTAGTGCTGCGGTAGGTAATGATAACTGATATGATTTAGCGATGTCAGAAACTTATTTTCAAAATGGCAGCCTTATAGTTATATTAGTTTTGTACATTATATTGTCGAAACAATGCAATTAATTCCAATAAAACTTTGTATGATGTCTGTATATATTACAAAAATCAAATGTGTACACACAAAATATCTTTCATACACCATTTAGTAAAACAGTATCACTTGACATTAAAATTATGAGATCTCCGAAAAAACATTTTTCTACCAAATTTGGCAAACACTTAGTACTATTACAGGCTATAAATGTTGAGAGAGTCAGACACATTTTCAAAATGGCGGCCATATAACAATTTAAGCTCCAAATTTTTTTTCTACTAAACTGCAAAACCAATTAAAATATAAATTTGTACGTTAGCCGTATCAATTATATCGATCAAAATTGTCTGTGCAAAGTCTCATTTCTCCGCCATTTTGTAAGATTGCCCCACATGAAATAATATAGTTTTTATGCTGTATCTCAGGAAACAATTAACAGGTTTCTTTCAAATTTGGCAAAGAAGTTGTACTGTGGTAGGCTATATTAATTTATATGTTATAAGTATGTAAGTCTCATTTTCTGAATGGTGCCAATACAAACATTTTAGCTTAGTGTGCTATATCTATAAAACTATGTAACAGATTTAAATTTAACTTTTAATATTGTATCTATGACAATAATCGAATGTGCTAATATATAAACTTTGTGCCCTCCATTTATGAATATCGCCACATGATCAATGGAGGTTTTATGCCATATCTCAAGGACCAATAAACCAATATGCATACAGATATCCTCTTTGCCAGATTTTTTTGCACAGTAGTGTCAGGTGAGTAAAGTGAACATTTTGTCATACTTGCAGAATAATTCTACTAATTTCCATAAAATTTTGCACACCTAAAGAACACCATGTAAAGTTACACAATTTAAATGGGGTCACACAATAATTTAAAAAAATGCCGGCCATATAAATATTTTCATATGTTTGGCATATCTATTTAACAATTTCAATCATACTTTTTATGGTACATTATCTATTGCAAACATCGTGTACGGAGCCTCTTTTTATGCAATTTTGTAAGGTAGTCCTATTTAAGAAAATAAGGTATTTATGTCGTATCTCCGAGACCAATCAACAGATTTCCATCCAATTTTTCACACAAGTTGCGTTATGGTAGGCCATGCAAACTTGTGTTTTAGTGGCTCAAACACTAATTTTCTAAATGATGGCAGAGTGTGAACCCTATCATTCAAAACATTTCACTGATTATATATCCGAAGTTGATGCTCCGAATCCTACCTTGGTGATGCAGTTGATTGCAAACTATCTTAATTTTACGAGTTTTTCTGAAATTGAATCCAAGGTAAGTAACTTGTTTAATTTAGTTGTCTTTGTTCTGTTTCACATGCTTCTGATTTCATCTCTAATGATGTTGCTGTCAATGAGACATTAACGACTACCTACCTTTTAAGCTTTCAAGAACTTCACTAAAATTTATTCACACCCATGTTGAGGTAAGTAGGCTCATTAGTTATTAGTAACTTCTTGTTTTATATGGTTTGTGAGAAACGGATCTACAGAGGTTCTAGCAAAAAATGTGGGTGGGTGCCTACAGTACAAGAAAGGCACAAGTAGAAGAGCGTCAGCCCCATGATCTGGCCACACATCCCGATACAAGGCGGCCCTGTCTTCTCGGACGGGACAGGGCTTCACGAGGCATGCACTTGCTGGTACATGGGATTCAATCCCAGACCCTCACTTCAACACAAGTCCTTATTGCACAACTCAAACGGCNACTAAAATTTATTCACACCCATGTTGAGGTAAGTAGGCTCATTAGTTATTAGTAACTTCTTGTTTTATATGGTTTATGAGAAATGGGTCTACAGAGGTTCTAGCAAAAAATGTGGGTGGGTGCCTACAGTACAAGAAAGGCACAAGTAGAAGAGCGTCAGCCCCATGATCTGGCCACACATCCCGATACAAGGCGGCCCTGTCTTCTCGGACGGGACAGGGCTTCACGAGGAATGCACTTGCTGGTACATGGGATTCAATCCCAGACCCTCACTTCAACACAAGTCCTTATTGCACAACTCAAACGGCTAGTGATGGAAAAGGAATTCAAAAAGGGACTCACGCAGGTGGTAGGGCTGGCCATTGCCAAGGGGGTACTTCTGGTAGCGTGCAACGTTGACAGGTGGCAGCATGGAGAAGCGAGCAGACAGAAGGGGCTCCAGTCTCGCAGCCACAGGGTCCGTCGCGTGGAAAAGGTTGTACACCTGCTGCACCTGCGGCCGTGGGATGGGACCTGTGCACACGCATGACCATGCTTATTCGCAACTACGCTTATCCCTACACCCTACACCACACCACTTAAGGCTGTTTCCTGCTTTGAAAGCAGTGAGAATTTGGTATAGGGAAATACAAGTGAATGAAATTTGGTTTTTTGAAGTCANTTCATTCGCAACTACACTTATCCCTACACCCTACACCACACCACTTAAGGCTGTTTCCTGGTTTGAAAGCAGTGAGAATTTGGTATAGGGAAATACAAGTTAATGAAATTTGGTTTTTTGAAGTCAATTTTTAATAAATTTATATAATTGAAATAAAATCTAAGTGTGAGTAATGATATTCTGAAACACTGTATCAAAGTAAATATAACAATTTGTTTTTCAGTAATTTTTAATTTAATTATTAAGTTTTCTGATTTTTCCAGGTAACAGGCTACATTAATAGTACACAAGGTTTTGATAGCAAAGATGCACATATTTTTCTGCTCAAAAAAAATTTTTGGTGGTATATATCTATCTTTAACAAGAATCCAAAAAAACTGAATTTCATTAACATGTTTTTCCCTATACCAAATTCTCACTGCTTTAAAACCAGGTAACAGCCTTAAGGTTGGAATGACAAAGAGTCAGAGCGGGTGACAACATGCAATGTAAATAGAGAGAAAGACAAAGAAAGAGATAGAAGAGTTTAGACTACAGAATGAGGAATAAACAATGACTTGTTAGAGAACTCAAATGCACCACATTACTCTTACTATTTTTTGTCATAAACTGACTGACAATGTATTTCAGCATCACAGCTTCAATGGCAAGACATCACAAACAAATTACTTTCTGATCACGAGTTCTGGGTTTAAATCCCATATGAGCCATGGAAGAGGTAGCCATTTTATTTAGCTCAATTATAAGTTAGCCTAACATGTAAGCTAAGTACTGATTAGCCTACCAGCATACGTGCTGGGTAAATGCAAATATTAATAAGCCCAGTGAAATGAAATTCAAATCATTCTACAGAAACTAAACACAGTGCACANCTGGGTAAATGCAAATATTAATAAGCCCAGTGAAATGAAATTCAAATCATTCTACAGAAACTAAACACAGTGCACAAGATTTAGGAATGAATTAACAGCAATGATTATTAACTAGAACACACTGTCTGCTGTAATAAGAAGGCAACAATTTAGACAGCCTAAACAGACATCTAGCATGCTGCAGTGAAATATATGAATACTTTNGCTGTAATAAGAAGGCAACAATTTAGACAGCCTAAACAGACATCTAGCATGCTGCAGTGAAATATATGAATACTTCGCTCTCACATTTTCTAAAAGCTGTTAACAAATATTACAAATTATTTTGTAACTTTAAAAAAAAAGACTGTCAGGGAGATGGTGTAAATATTAAGTGATGAAAAGTTACACAGTATGATAGAGAAAGTAGACACGGAATGGGGCAGCAGTCCTGGTATAAGTGAATGTGTAAATAGAACATGAGATGCACGCAACCATAGGAGAATTACGTACTGTTCTTGTCACCTGTGGAGGACGTCTTCCTGTAGGCGAGGATAATGGCCAGCGGAGTCCCAAACATGAACAACTCGCTCACCTCAAAGTCCAGCTTGCAGTGCTGCGACTGGTCACTGAAATAAAAACCATACTCTTATACATCTTCACCATTCAGACACCCTTTTATAATATAACATTAATTTCATTATATACTATATAATATTTAGTTGGTACTAACTTTATATGCCTCTCTCAGGTCACCTCATTAAATAAAGGATATTATAATCCAAAACTACCATCTCCAATTTGCAGCCATAATGAACCGATCTGCTACAATAGCTTTTGTTTATATGACCACTAGTCAGTCAGTTCTTCACTTCACTCACTCCATTCTCTTTTCACACTGTACTGACTCAAAGGGGTAGGTAGATAGCAGTACTATATTGCGAAACTGTTCCCTTCATGCAAACATGTTGGCCAAAGACTAGGTCAGACAGATGGGAGCACACGTAGTGACTACCCCACGTTCTCCCAGACACATCATGACACATGCTCAACGAACAGTGGTAACATGATCTGCAAGTGTCGTGCCAGGAGACAAACACAATTAGCCACTGCACAGACAGTTAATAATATAATGTAGCATTGCATGCTACTTGAAGAAAAAATAGTAACGTATCTTAACATTCTTCATTATAACATAATTTATCGCTTATGCTTTTATCTCATCTACATCTTCTCCATTCAGTGTTGTATGAATACTGNCAGTTAATAATATAATGTAGCATTGCATGCTACTTGAAGAAAAATAGTAACGTATCTTAACAGTCTTCATTATAACATAATTTATCGCTTATGCTTTTATCTCATCTACATCTTCTCCATTCAGTGTTGTATGAATACTGTGTTGTTCTTTCCAAGGAATAGCTATGCCCCAACTGTTACGTTTCCCACTCATGACAAATCCAAAAGAATATACATGGGGACTGAACACACCAGGAGGCATCATAGTGATGAAATCCTCAGCATACCTAAAGCAACTAGGCACAATGATTCTGCAGTGGTTTGTCATTGCCTTCCGGTGTACGGAGATAACCCAGATTTAAAAAATACGCCTGAAAACAGTTGAAGAACTGGTGGCAGGAATCAAAACCATATCATCTGGACGAAAGGCAACACGGCTACCCTCTATAAATTAAGGTTGTCCGATGCAATGACGCATATGAAATTCCTTAACTAATTATTACAACACAATTCACTCTCCAGTCACTAGTCTGAATTATGAATGAATGAAAATGGATGAGGGAACTGAACATGGTAGGCTGGAGTGACAGCAGGGCATATCTACCTGGTAGAGGAGGAGCGTCTCCTGGTCACAGGCGCCGACAGGTGTCGGCTGTCAATATCCACATCCTCTGAATTGTCCAGGATGCTGTTCTCACTGTCATTGCGTGACTGGTACTGTTGACCACGACACAACACATCGTACGCGAGGATCGAGCCCACTCCATCCCCTGCACAACCAGCATAGCCACCTCTGGGTGCGCACACACACTACAAAGACTTCACACACATGACAACACACGCATAGTACAACATGTTGAACTGATCCCACATACATTGTGTCCACTGAAACAGTTTAGTATATTCTTATTACAGTTTTTGATTTCCCAGATGAAAATAAATTTTTCCACTTCCAAAATATATTCCAATGAATTTTATGCTACTTACATACTTGGTAAAAATTCTCGTTCATAACAATGTAACATAACATTATCTTTTTGTATCGGTTATGTTCACTGGTATGTAAACAAACACAAACAAATGTTCAGTAAATATGACCATGGGAGAGAGATTACGGGCTGTGTGATTCTCACAGGAATTATGGTGTGGGAACTACAGATACTGAAGGGTAGTCCTCAGCCCTTCAGGGCAACGTGTCCATCTGGTAATTCACACAATTAAATAGAGGAAGTCCATGATATTGTTTTGAGAGGTTTGCCCTAGCACGACCTATCAGTACTATCTTATAACTCAGCGACTTGTGTTTGTCACTTCCTGTGCTACAGCTCATCTGAGATCTTGTGCTTCTACTCTGCTATACATGCAAACATCCTCCCTGCTCTCATGCGGCCACAAAGCAGCAAGGACTTGTATGCACCCTATGCCTGGATGCTTATCCACATTCTTGGTTTGCTGAATTTATTGGACTTGTTCACCAGTGGCATTAACTCAATTGGTGCAGATTAGTATTTACCATATTCACTTAATTCCAAGTTGCATACATTTTTCCAGTTATTTTTGATACAAGAGGGTGCTGCTTCAAAACAAGTATTATAATATTTAGTTTGGAGCTGATTTTAAATTAATTTGGAATCATAATAGTTTTCTTTCTTGTGCTTTCTGATACATAAGAATAAAATATAACACAAGTTATGATGCTCTAATTTGCTACTTATCTTGTTAGGAAAGTAAAGTACTTGTGTTTGTTATTGTTGGGTCTATTCCAAAGTATATAGCAGGAAAAGTTGTCGCCTCATTGCTCACCCTTAATGGGAATGGCAGTTGGAGGGTGGCGCCTAGGTACTACCTAACTGGGCGATGGTGAAGCGGTGATCACCGCTTGTACGAGGTTTTTCTTGGGGCCTATGTAGCTGGGTTTGGCCACTTCTATATTCGAGCATTGAGCCTTAGGAGGCGTGCTTGTAAGTGATGGGCGAGTGGGTACCCTGGTAGGGGTATAGGTGGGCATGATGTTAAGCGGTCTGACTACCCTAGTGATGTTTGCTAGCTCAGCAAAGGTAGGCAGCTTCTTCGGCGGAGTTGACGGCAGTGGAGAAACTGCACGTGGCACGTGCAAGGTGAGGTTCAACGTGGAACTTGATGAGCTGGATGCGGAACCCTCCCTGTTGTACAGTCTCCTCCTTCTTCCAGGTGTATACATGGTTGACACCTGATCCGCTACTCTTCAGTACCCCAGCCTGAGCCAGCCCCTGCTTGGCAGCTTTGCCCCGCCCAGCCCTATGGTGAGGCATAAGGGAGAAGGGGGTGATAGACCAGATAGGTAGATAGTGGGTGGCCAATAGGGGGTAGACACAGCCTGATGGAGAGTAGGGGGTGCTCTGTGTAGGGTAGGGTAGGTGGCCTGATCTAATGGTATTCAGTCCAGTAGCTTGTCGAGCAGGACGTTGCTGGCACCAGAGTACCAAACTTAGGGTTACAGTAGCAGGACTCAGGGCGACCACTCCTGTGCTCCCTGGCGAGCAAGGCATCACTGGCGGACCCAGGTGTCATGTAGAGAGGGGATCCTCTGGGGTTGGCCTATCATTTCCAAGCAGGTGACTTGGCGAGCGAGGCGTCGCTGGGGGACCCAGGCACTTACTGGAGGGGCGATAGTCCAAGTGACAACTGCTCTCGTGTTGCCCAGGAAGACAAGCTTCCTAAGCTGCACTTCGAGACAGTTCCCAAAAGGTGAGGTAGCGGATGGGTTTCAGCTCGTGGCCATCACTGCAAGAGTCTTGCTAAGAGTGGTGGCGAAACATGAAATAGCAGGTGCAAGGTGGAGAAAGAATAGAGTGCTGGAAGAGACAACTCAACCACGTCAGATTTATGCCTGTTTTATTGACTGCTCAATCAAACACACACAAACCAGCCTGTACCCTGACTGAAGCCTGAAGGGCCGATCCTAACTTGCCAACTGGTAATCTACCTAGTCTTGGAAGATGCTGCAGAGTGGGGGACGAGGGCGACCCCAAGTCAACATTACTCGAACTCGAGTCAACTGCAGGTGAGCTACGAGGTAGCTGGAAGCACGGTAAGCTTCGGTGTGCTGGTGGGCAGCGAAGTGGCATCGTGCAGAGTGTAACTCTCGACAGTGCTGCGAATGGCAGTGACGACTTGAAGAAGTCGGTTGACTCACTGGCAGAGTGACGTTCTATGAAGCTAGACGTGACGTCGGTGGATGCTTGGGCAGAGTAACGGCGTGCTACTGAACTGGCGCGAGACAGTCTCTCGGTGTGCTCTCGTGCAGAGTGGCGTTCTGCAGATGACTGATGCAAGACAGCCTTGAACTGAGGACTGCGAGTCCTATTTGTATGCGGCGCACAGGGCCAGTGCAGGAGTTGCGGGGTGTGGAGAGAGAGAATACGCAGAGAGAAGAGACATAGAGAGAGCGGCGGTGGTGAGCCGGTGAAGATGGCCGAGCTGGCTGCGAGTACCCCTCTCACGGCCAAAGGCTGGAGGGATAGCGCGCGGCGACGTGATGCGAAGCGGGTTGCAGCGTAGCAGGCAGCAACAGCTGGGCAAGCCAACCCAGGGCTTGACGGCGTGCTGTGGCGAGGCTAGATGAGAAAATGACATTGTTTCGCAGTACGTCAAAATAATGGTGCAATGACAAAAATTGCCCCCCCCCCCCNCTTATCATCCTTTCTTCCCCATATTCCTCCAAGTATTTCAGGTTACTCAATTACTAACCGCCATTCAGTACTGTCAAAAATGTTCAATCAATACTTTGACGTGGGCAAGTACGTGTCTGTGTGTGTGCATGCCATGCATGTGCATGTGCATTATTTTATTTTAAAAAATTGTGCCTAACAAAAGAGCATAGAGATCATTGTTCTTGTCACACACATAACATGATGGAAAAGCATGTTCATTATACTGCTTCTTTTAACAAGGAAGTAATTATTATTTTTTAGAAAATCAATGGAAATAGAGCAGCAGGCAACCAATATGGAGTGTATGAATAAACTGTATGCCAGTGTAAAAAAAAGACTACCTGTTCTCAAAGAAAAGAAAAAAAAACTAACGTAGTACAATTTTTACATAAAATGCACTGTACATTCCTGGAACAATATTCTGATAGTATGTTCATGGAACTAGAAGCTGATACATAGTTGCCATGTATGCACCTTGCACTTTGTGGTCTACTATACCCCCATACTCTCCACTCCTCCATATCTTCTCCTGTCATGAAAAAAGGTTTGCTTCGTTCATCAATATCCTTCCTTCCTCCACATTTACTGTTCAGCCTGTTTGATGCTAGCCAGACATTTGTTTGAACATTAAAACATCCTTACCATTCTACCTCCCTGTCATCACCCCCCCCCCGTGTACCTGTTCATCTTAAAGTGCAGTATCTTCTTCCCCAAATACGCACCTGCGCATGCATGCACATGCACTTATTTGTTCAACCTTCTTTTACACACAAACAAAAACTTTAAATAAATACGGCATCTGTGCATTACAGTAAAAAAGATGTAAGAGGTGGGGGAGGAGGTTCAGAACTCTTAGCTAAAACAGTAAAGCTGCTGTAGGGAATGAAATGAGGTGCGGTCCACTGCAGAGCTCTGCAACTCACCTACAAAGTAGACTTGGCCACAGAAGCCCTTGCCCTCAACCGATCTCACAAACTCCTGATAGACTGTGTTGGCAACACCAATGACACGTGACACTATGTCCAGGTACTCAGGGGAGGATGTGGCGAACAGGGGGATGGCACCAATGGGAATAGAGTCATTGGTGACATGAGGGCCATCCATGGATGATGGCGAGACATCAAAGCTGTAAGGGCTGAGGCTGTAACAGCACACACCAACATTCACAGCACACTGCCCAGCCACTGTGGTTCAGGTCACTACACGTTCACCTTCATACCGAGAGCTTATTAGTTCACAGGCGCTGCAGTGACATGGCCAGACCACTCATCTCCTACTAAGGCTAACAGGGTTCAATTCCTGGCATGGTCCCCCAAAATTTTTGTACAAGGGAAACACAGCAGATGTTGCTGTTATCCAGAGGGTTTTCTCTGGGGTACTCCCATATACCCTACCGTACTGGTCCATCTTTACTTCACTTCGATTTTACCGGTGCTCAACACCTCGCTGTGAAGTAATGAACAAAACTTCTCAACCCAAACTCCAATCCGAATTACCACCTCCAGCCCCCCAAACTTTAAAACAACTGAAAACTCCAACCTCATACCTCCAACTCATACTAAACTTACTAGTTAACACCCAAAACACTTTGTGCAGTTCCTACATTAAAATTCTTATCTTCTTTGTGAAGTTTGCAGTTACGCAAATGCATTAAATTGGGAAGACCCATGTGCGTAAATAAAATTTGATTTGAAATGATGTTTTACATTTACTTTATTCAATTTGATACATTTTTCTAAGTTTTTTGCAAGATTTTCAAATACTGCAATACCTTCTGCTATAAAACACATTAATAAACTTGAAATACAATCTGACAATGAAAAAGACAGGAACTTGAATTCTTATGTGGTGATACTAGGAAATGTACACAATCATGCACACACACCAGACATTTTTATCAGCAGATGCACAACTGCGATTTGTCACAGTGGGTTCAACAAACATAAAACAATGACAAGGCACACATGCGTAAAAGTGCAAGCATTTATGCTAATTTAACATTCACATTATCTGTGACCTAGCAGCCTGTGTTCCTAATTTTAAATTGGTAAAAAAAAATATATATATATATATATATATCTCGTCTTCATTAAAAAACAATCAGTTAGATACTTCCCACCCAGCTATATTTTACTGTGTTAAGGGAATGCTACTCGCACCAAAATTACCAGTTTATCCCCAACATATGTTCTGTAAAAGTCATGGCCAGCTAAGAAGTTAAAAATGAAATTACTGTATGCAACTATTCTTATAGCTCTAGGGTGGCTGGTCAAGAACTATGCAATAAAAATCACACTGCCAATCAGTTTTGGAGTAACTTCTTCAAAATAATATTAATTAATTAATTAAAAGACACTTAAACATTAAAACTCTGTTGCACACCACGATAGCACAGCATTTAGTAGGTCTACCCAAGCTTCGATAACCAATCCAGGCTCCACTTATACTGAAACCATCCACTATTAATACTGTCATTCTTTAAAAATAGTTTTTCCTCTAGCAGCGTTCACATACAAAAAAAAGCCTGAGCACATGAAAAGCATCCATACAGAGTTCTGCAACACCTGCAGAGTACACTTATCGAATGAACAGAAATTTCCTTTACTCCAGTAAGCAACAGAAAAGAATTGCTGAACACGCAAGTGTTTTTCTGCTCCTTGCTGACGTAAGCATAGCAAACCTGGACAGAATGCCAAGTGCTTCAGTGCACACTGTTGGACTGGACACCAGTCTGATTGCAATTCGGCCAACCATTGATGGGTAGTGTTGCCTCATCACAGACTCAAAAGCTCCACGAAACGTTGTGATGTCAGACTTCTTAGCCACCAAATCCACATTCGCATCTATGCAACAAGCCAGATTCAGATTCCTTATCAACCTCACCAGTCTCACTAAAACATCTATACATGTTTTGTGTCTGAGTTTTGCTTACATTTCAACAACTGTTCTAATGATCATGGTAAATTCTAAAAAAAAATAGACCGCAGTAAAAATTAAAACCAAACTTCGGGTTTTGCCAAGTCAGAGTTTCTGTATTAGGATGGAAAAAGAAAGTTACTTTGGAAGAATGTATAGGTAGTGAAAATATTGGTGAATAATGTTGGATGTAATGTCTCAAAGCAGTATNAAAGTTACTTTGGAAGAATGTATAGGTAGTGAAAATATTGGTGAATAATGTTGGATGTAATGTCTCAAAGCAGTATAGTAATGCATACACCAGTGCAGTAAATAACGACCAGCATGCATATTTACATAATTTTCTGGCTATCCATAAAGATTGACTGACTGTAGATGTACTGGTATCACAACACTATTCTAAATAGCCACAACCAGTCATCTTAGCATGACCAGGTGCAGGTACAGTTCAAAACAGTCCACATGACCTCGTCACTGCCACCGGGTTGCAAGCTTGGCTATAGCCTTAGTTGAAACCACTTGTGTCTACTCCATTTAAGTTATTTTAAATTGCCATTCGTAATACTCATAAATTACTATAACTTTGTTTTTCTGGTATCTGAAAAATTTATACTGAGTGTACCTTACAGCAGGACACATTGTATTGAACCAAATGTAGCAATGTGGGGCTTGTGAAAAAAANTAAACATTAAAACTCTGTTGCACACCACGATAGCACAGCATTTAGTAGGTCTACCCAAGCTTCGATAACCAATCCGGGCTCCACTTATACTGAAACCATCCACTATTAATACTGTCATCCTTTAAAAAAAGTTTTTCCTCTAGCAGCGTTCACATACAAAAAAAAGCCTGAGCACATGAAAAGCATCCATACAGAGTTCTGCAACACCTGCAGAGTACACTTATCGAATGAACAGAAATTTCCTTTACTCCAGTAAGCATAGCAAACCTGGACAGAATGCCAAGTGCTTCAGTGCACACTGTTGGACTGGACACCAGTCTGATTGCAATTCGGCCAACCATTGATGGGTAGTGTTGCCTCATCACAGACTCAAAAGCTCCGCGAAACGTTGTGATGTCAGACTTCTTAGCCACCAAATCCACATTCGCATCTATGCAACAAGCCAGATTCAGATTCCTTATCAACCTCACCAGTCTCACTAAAACATCTATACATGTTTTGTGTCTGAGTTTTGCTTACATTTCAACAACTGTTCTAATGACCATGGTAAATTCTAAAAAAAAATAAAACCAAACTTCGGGTTTTGCCAAGTCAGAGTTTCTGTATTAGGATGGAAAAACAAAGTTACTTTGGAAGAATGTATAGGTAGTGAAAATATTGGTGAATAATGTTGGATGTAATGTCTCAAAGCAGTATAGTAATGCATACACCAGTGCAGTAAATAACGACCAGCATGCATATTTACATAATTTTCTGGCTATCCATAAAGATTGACTGACTGTAGATGTACTGGTATCACAACACTATTCTAAATAGCCACAACCAGTCATCTTAGCATGACCAGGTGCAGGTACAGTTCAAAACAGTCCACATGACCTCGTCACTGCCACCGGGTTGCAAGCTTGGCTATAGCCTTAGTTGAAACCACTTGTGTCTACTCCATTTAAGTTATTTTAAATTGCCATTCGTAATACTCATAAATTACTATAACTTTGTTTTTCTGGTATCTGAAAAATTTATACTGAGTGTACCTTACAGCAGGACACATTGTATTGAACCAAATGTAGCAATGTGGGGCTTGTGAAAAAAACCTTCCTAGAGCGTTATTTAATTAAAATTGGAAAAATTTACATGATAAAAAAAAACACACTTTTTTACTCATCTGTTTAATGGGAACACGTTTCAAAATATTTATATATGGCCATGCACAGTTTGAAAATATGAATGTTCATGATGTTCTGGGAAACTGGGAACAAAACCACAGAGTTTGACATTGAACTCATGTGAAAATGTAACTTCAAGAAAGTATTTTTCTATGAGGCAGCAGTTTCGAGGACCCACTAAAGAAATACCAACCNATTTATACTGAGTGTACCTTACAGCAGGACACATTGTATTGAACCAAATGTAGCAATGTGGGGCTTGTGAAAAAACCTTCCTAGAGCGTTATTTAATTAAAATTGGAAAAATTTACATGATAAAAAAAAAAACACACTTTATTACTCATCTGTTTATTGGGAACACGTTTCAAAATATTTATATATGGCCATGCACAGTTTGAAAATAAGAATGTTCATGATGTTCTGGGAAACTGGGAACAAAACCACAGAGTTTGACATTGAACTTATGTGAAAATGTAACTTCAAGAAAGTATTTTTCTATGAGGCAGCAGTTTCGAGGACCCACTAAAGAAATACCAACCTGATTAATAGTGATGGCAAGGGATGAGGGACAGTTACCTAGCACACTGCCAGCGTGGAGCACCAGGAGTAGCACAGTGGCCTTACAGGAACTGGCGGCAGCAACAGGGGAGCCAGGGCAGGACACATCCACACTAGCCGCCGGCCGACTGCGGTCACTCACCATGCACTGCAGGAACGTCTGCGAGAAGATGCTGTCTGCGCACACACCCCATTACACCCCAGGAAGACTCCCATCTCAACATGGCAACCCAGTGCAGCACACATTGACAAGTACCTCAATAAACACCATTTACATGTTCAGGTGTGTTTTCATCACACCAATGATTTTTATAGATGGCACTAACCACACTATTCTGACAAAGAATACAAAAAACCAAATTAGGCTGCCTGTGCTACTTAAAGACTTTGTGAACATTCCATTTCTTAGGAGGAGGATTTTATCATTTATTGAACATTTTGACAATATCAAAGAAAAAAATTTATTCTGACCTGCAAATTTTGGGGGGATGAGCTTTATGTCCCTCCTTTGTTGGAAATTTCTGGATCCATCAATATAAGGATGACAAATACCTGATATAACTGTAACTGGTCCACACAACTCAAATAATTTTAGATCCGCTTACATAATGAGATATGTTCACCTTGCTTGTCGCCATCCACCAATGGAGACGATGCATCCAGGTCCTCTTCCGTAAGGAGATCCAGGGAGCTCCACTTGGCAAGGGAAGCAGAATCTCCAAGATCCTCTAAAAGAAAGCCAGCATGTTCACACCTTGGATGATGCAAGAGAGCACAAGTCTAGTGCATGCAAGGAAGCCCTAGCAAGCCATTTCACTTGATACAGCACTGCCACCAGCTAACGTCTAGCCACTACTGGAATACTACAAACTGGTACCTACCCTTTATTGCTGGGATTACAAATCCCGCTGCCCAAGGAAGAGTGCAAAAAATGGGAAATAAAAAGAAAGAGAGAAGAAGAAACAAATGAGAATCAACAAAGTTTACACAAGATTGACCACACATGCACTCTACAAAATCTAGTTAGTATTAAGTTGAGCTGCATCTGAGAAACTACTGACTACTTATTACAGCTGCTTCTACGACAGTCTGCTACTTCCGCTATGGATGGCACACCTGTCTGTCTGCTGCAAAACTCCTCTGACATAAAACAAGAAAACCACTGGCAAAATACAAACGAACAGTGTGTGGTGCCATTACATTATGTCTTACCTTTATATTTCTACGCCAGCGATTCCCAAACTGTGTTCTGTGGAATGTGACTGCTTCATATAAAATTCTTAAGGGTCCCGCTACAGCTGATGGATGATGGGTGGCTCAGATCAGTGCACTCCTCAGTTTGCTTCAGTCCTCTACAAGTACAGCTTCAGTTTTCAACTTGTTTTCACTCAGAAACTGAGCCATAAGAGGAAAGCATTCAAAGTTTTTGTCAGTCACACACTGGGTTAAAAAGTTAAGACTCATTTTCAATGATGTCATTCTGCCTCTCACTGCAAAAATGGTGGTAACTCTGTGCCAAAATAAAAGTTTTTGGCAATGTTAAAATGTTAATTTGAAGCCTATTTTATTATGTAAACCAACCACTAAGGCATTCTGCATAGGTACAATAATGAAGAACATAGTAGGTCCAAATTTCTAGGTAAAATCAGAAATAGACGGAATATGTGGACACACACAAGTTTATTAAGGATGTCCTCGTAGAAAAAGTTTGGGAACCGCTGTGCATGACATAACGTTTTCATCTGCATATCATAAATGCAAGATAGCGGCAGCACGTCATACGACTAGTTAAGTGACACGTCAACACTTCATTTTAAGAAAAAAAAATTGTATACTTGTTAGTATTAAAACTTAATTACCAAATGTTAAAATGGTGCCTCAAGTGGTAGTGTAAGAATTTAAATCACCACACAAATTAAATCCCCACCCCAATGTGGAAATGCCTGCCGCTACAGCTAGCCTATGCATGTGTTCTTCAAAAATGCCCCAAAGTGCTGTTCATGGATACGCTGTTCAAAAACATGCTCACTTCTCTGTCTGTCTGACCCTGAGATGTAGCAGCAGAAGACCCAGGAGGGCAGTAGGNCACACAAATTAAATCCCCACCCCAATGTGGAAATGCCTGCCGCTACAGCTAGCCTATGCATGTGTTCTTCAAAAAATGCCCCAAAGTGCTGTTCATGGACACACTGTTCAAAAACATGCTCACTTCTCTGTCTGTCTGACCCTGAGATGTAGCAGCAGAAGACCCAGGAGGGCAGTAGGNCTGTTCAAAAACATGCTCACTTCTCTGTCTGTCTGACCCTGAGATGTAGCAGCAGAAGACCCAGGAGGGCAGTAGGTAAGGAAAGTGCGTTAGGTTTACTCAATAACTAACAGTAATTTTAAAGAATTATTGAGCATGAACTGAACCAAATATAAACAAAGTATTGTTTTCCATGCAATGCTTCAGTGAAAAGACAACATTAATCAATGTTTGATTTAAAAATAATTAGGGGTCTTCACCTCTTCATACCCCTAGAGCCTATGCACATCTAAATCTGGCACTGTGTTTAGATATGCATAGTTAACAAGTTCACTAGTATGAAGAACAAGACAATAGGCTTTAAAATACAAGAAAACAGGAAGACCTCATTATAATCTCATTCCACTGCAAATAAAATATCTGCAAGGAACAGAAATAACAACTTGATATAGTCCATCTCATATATGAAGACCACATTCTTGACAGTTGACAATCGCCGCCCCAATCGCCGCACCAATGTTTACTTCTCGTTTATGTATCCATTCGCCATCAGCTGGTGCGTCAAGTGAAGGCTTTGTTGTAATGAGTCAGCGCGTCCAGGAGGTGCTGATTCGTGCGGTAATTGGTGAACTACTTGGGTGGCGAGAGAGGCCTTGAAACGGAGTTTGGAGGGCGTGGAGGGTCATTCGTAAACGCTGTACATGAAATACACGTTACTTTAAAAATTATGTAGAGCTCGCGAAAAATAAAACTATTGGTATCTATCTGTTCGTAAATGTATTATGTAAAGCAAACGAATGCTATTCTATTCTGGTTTGTAAAATAATTCCACAGATGGCACGCACAACATTACAGTGCGTGGTCTGACCACATTTTTTTCTCAAGATGTAGCGTCTTTGTAAAGTTGACTGTTCTTCTATTACTAGCTCGGAACGACACGAATTTGATATATTTCTTCAAATTATAAGAAAAAATAATACAACAATATTACGCAATATTTCTGTATGCTTTTGGAATTAATATCAAACACGTAAGGAAACCCGGGTTGGAGAGGGGTGGATGAGACGTGAAAAAAGATTTTGAAATTGTGTTTTGTTAGGCTAGAGATTGTTTTAATGTACCTTTAATTTTGAACACCTATACATTTCTACTTTAGCACGAAGTTTAGTTTCTAACACTAAAAACCGCTGTTTTATGACCACGTAAAATAAAATGTATTAATTAATCTAGGAACTCATTCTTATCCGCGTATTTCCTGCTTGTCGAATGTGCGTCGGCAGTGCACTCAGAATAGCCAACGTAATATTAATTTCCGTTCGTTCATGCATCAGCTGGTACAGGTTTTGTAAATGTCACGTTGTTTGTTTGGAATACATCAATTTGCCACTCACTGACTGTCAGAATCTGGCCAAATTATATGAAATGAAGTATACAAAAGAATTCTCAATTGCATGGATACACGACTGAAATAAAATTTCTTAAACACAACAGCCCTAAAAATGGAATAAATTAGCATAGACCTAAACTTTCCCAAAATATTGACACAATTATTTAGATAAAAATATGAAAATATATGAAATTCAGAAAATCTGGAAAATAATGTGCATCAAAATTTAAGAACGGCACAATATTTCAGATCAATAACCCCTATTTAACAAAACATCAGTGATGATGCTTCTTTGAATCCTACCTCCGTAATCGAGCTGGTTGCACACCAGCTTATGATATGAGGGTTTCCAAGTTCGAGTCCTAGGTAAGGTGTGTATGTATTTATAATTGTCTCACTGGTGTTGCATATGTTTCTGGTTCCATCTATAATGATATTGCTCTCAAAAAAAATGCCAAGGCCTACATACCATCTCAGCTTTTAAGAACTTCGTCAAAATTATTTTCATCCATATAGAAGAAAGTAGGCTCATTGCTCATATCAGTATATTCTTGATTTCTCTTATGAAATGGCATCAGTCCAATCTCTACATTCAATAGTTATGTCCAAGCATTATTTTCCATGACTTAATACTAGGGCAATTTTCTCCTGCTTTACTTATAATGTAAAGGAATAAGTTTAACAAAAAATTAAGGTTACTAAGCAGGTTGCACAGCAACAACTGTAGTTCACAGTTCTGTAACCATCTTGGCATCCTTAAAGTTGCAATTGTCTTTCCATGTGCAAAGTAATGCTGATATTGGACAACAAATAATAAATTATCTAAACAAAAATTTTTGCAGTGTTTAGCAACACATTTTCCAAGCTTCAAATTTGTCACAGTAGATAAAAAATAGGCATCCACATTAAACTCTATATCAAAATATTTCATTACACAAAATGCTTTACATGTGGGGGAAAAAAAAGTATAAATATTTCAGACACAAAAAATCTTTCAGTTATCTGTATATAAAAATAAGTCTCGCTAACTGCCGCTCCTAACCCACTTAGGTTTAGGTTTTTTTATATCTTTATATAATTTGGGTAACTCCAGTCACAGATTCAGCACCCGTTTGGGGCACAAGTCACCACTGGTAAACTTATTTTTAAGAATCTGTCATGTAATGTTTGTACTTGCACAAATCTTCACTTAACTATGATTCCCTTACCGCCTNCATGAACTGAACCAAATATAAACAAAGTATTGTTTTCCATGCAATGCTTCAGTGAAAAGACAACATTAATCAATGCTTGATTTAAAAATAATTAGGGGTCTTCACCTCTTCATACCCCTAGAGCCTATTCACATCTAAATCTGGCACTGTGCNTTGATTTAAAAATAATTAGGGGTCTTCACCTCTTCATACCCCTAGAGCCTATTCACATCTAAATCTGGCACTGTGCTTGGATATGCATAGTTAACAAGTTCACTAGTATGAAGAACAAGACAATAGGCTTTAAAATACAAGAAAACAGGAAGACCTCATTATAATCTCATTCCACTGCAAATAAAACATCTGCAAGGAACAGAAATCACAACTTGATATAGTCCATCTCATATATGAAGGCCACATTCTTGACAGTTGACAATCGCCGCACCAACGTTTACTTTTCGTTTATGTATCCATTCGCCATCAGCTAGTGTGTCAAGTGAAGGCTTTGTTGTGACGAGTCAGCGCGTCCAGGAGGTGCTGCTTCGTGCGGTAATTGGTGAACTACTTGGGTGGCGAGAGAGGCCTCGAAACGGAGTTTGGAGGTAGTGTGGGGTCGTTCGTAAACGCTGTACATGAAATACACGTTACTTTAAAAATTATGCAGAGATCGCGAAAAATAGAACTATTGGTATCTATACGTTCGTAAATGTATTATGTAAAGCAAACGAATGCTATTCTCTTCTGGTTTGTACAATAATTCCACAGATGGCACGCACAACATTACAGCGCGAGGTCTGACCACATTTTTTTCTCAAGATGTAGCGTCTTTGTAAAGTTGACTGTTTTTCTATTACTAGCTCGGAACGACACGAATTTGATATATATTTCTTCAAATTATTAGAAAAAATAATTCAACAATATTACGCAATATTTCTGTATGCTTTTGGAATTAATATCAGACACGTAAGGAAACCCAGGTTGTAGAGGGGTGGACAAGACGTGAAAAAAGATTTTGAAATTGCGTTTCGTTAGGATAGAGATCGTTTTAATGTACCTTTAATTTTGAACACCTATACATTTCTACTTTAGCACGAAGTTTAGTTTCTAACACTAAAAACCGCTGTTTTATGACCACGTAAAATAAAATGTATTAATTAATCTAGGAACTCATTCTTATCCGCGTATTTCCTGCTTGTCTGATGTTCGCCGGCAGTGCACTCAGAATAGCCAACGTAATATTAATTTTCGTTCGTTCATGCATCAGCTGGTACAGGTTTTATAAATGTCACGTTGTTTGTTTGGAATACATCAAGTGCCACTCACTGACTATCAGAATCTGGCCAAATTATATGAAATGAAGTATACAAAAGAATTCTCAATTGCATGGATACACGACTGAAATAAAATTTCTTAAACACAACAGCCCTAAAAATGGAATAAATTAGCATAGGCCTAAACTTTCCCAAAATACTGACACAATTCTTTAGATAAAAATATGAAAATATATGAAATTCAGTAAAATCTGGAAAATATTGTGCCTCAAAATTTTAGAATGGCACAATATTTCAGATCAATAACCCCTATCTAACAAAACATCAGTGATGATGCTTCTTTGAATCCTACCTCCGTAATTGAGCTGGTTGCACACCAGCTTATGATATGAGGGTTTCCAAGTTCGAGTCCTAGGTAAGGTATGTATGTATTTATAATTGTCTCACTAGTATTGCATATGTTTCTGGTTCCATCTATAATGATATTGCTCTCAAAAAAATGCCAAGGCCTACATACCATCTCAGCTTTTAAGAACTTCGTCAAAATTATTTTCATCCATATAGAAGAAAGTAGGCTCATTGCTCATATCAGTATATTCTTGATTTCTCTTATGAAATGGCATCAGACCATTTTCTACATTCAATAGTTATGTCCAAGCATTATTTTCCATGACTTAATACTAGGGCAATTTTCTCCTGCTTTACTTAATGTAAAGGAATAAGTTTAACAAAAAATTAAGGTTACTAAGCAGGTTGCACAGCAACAACCGTAGTTGACAGTTCTGTAACCATCTTGGCATCCTTAAAGTTGCAATTGTCTTTCCATGTGCAAAGTAATGCTGATATTGGACAACAAATAATAAATTATCTAAACAAAAATTTTTGCAGTGTTTAGCAACACATTTTCCAAGCTTCAAATTTGTCACAGTAGATAAAAAATAGGCATCCACATTAAACTCTATATCAAAATATTTCATTACACAAAATGCTTTACATGTGGGGGAAAAAAAAGTATAAATATTTAAGACACAAAAAATCTTTCAGTTTTCTGTATATAAAAATAAGTCTCGCTAACTGCCGCTCCTAACCCCCTTAGGTTTAGGTTTTTTTATATCTTTATATAATTTGGGTAACTCCAGTCACAGATTCAGCACCCGTTTGGGGCACAAGTCACCACTGGTATACTTATTTTTAAGAATCTGTCATGTAATGTTTGTACTTGCACAAATCTTCACTTAACTATGATTCCCTTACGGCCTATATTACAACCTCTAGATAAATGTGTGGAATAGCTATTCCGTAGATAAGCTATCTGATAGTAACCTGTTATTATGAACATTCCTTTAGTTAAGTTATCCTTTAGATAAGTATTCCAAGGATCTGGTTCTTTACTGTGTATGTTGCCAATAAAATTTTATACTTTTTGGTATTATCTTATCAGAACACTATTCAGTCTGTCGTAGTTGTAACTGACGTATTACTAAAGTGATGAAAGAATATAAATATTTTGGGTATATTTATTTTAATTAGCACATTTCTCTAACTACCGTTACAATGCTTTTGTTATAAAAGCAAGTTAATAATTATACTCTGATTTTGTGCACGAGTATCTATTATAATATTATAAATGTGAAAGTGTGTTTGTTTGTTTGTCCTTTCACGTTGCAACCGAGCAACGTATCAACGTTTTTTTTTTGCCAGAGATAGTTGGAGGGCCGGGAAGTGATATAGGCTACTTTTTATCCCGAGAAAATATCTAATTCCCTCGGGGAAATTCTTATTGGAAAATGAAAAATACACAAATGGAATANATAGGCTACTTTTTATCCCGAGAAAATATCTAATTCCCTCGGGGAAATTCTTATTGGAAAATGAAAAATACACAAACGGAATAACAATGCAACATCANTTCTTATTGGAAAATGAAAAATACACAAATGGAATAACAATGCAATGTCAACAATGCAACGTCGCAACAGATCGACGTAATTTCTTGCACAGAAATAGTTGGAGGGCTGAAAGGTGATATATGCTACTTTTTATCACGAGAAAATATCTCAAAAAAATGTACTCAATATGTAATTTCCTTTAATCATTCTATGTTAAATGACATACCAATTGTAGTTTTAAAACTTGACAATAGATGGCATTCAAATAGTTTCAATTGACTGCATTTGCTTTTGGTTTCCTTTGATTCGCTTTTCGTTTTGGTTCTGTTGTTTAGGAATATTTGAATATTGTTAAATTTATAAGACTGGATTGACCTTCGGTACTGATTTGCACTTTGAATTGGATTTATTGGTTTGGTATTTGTTTTTGTTTACTTTTTCGACTGTTTTTTTTGTTGTTTTATTTTTCATAGTATGTTAAATAAATAATGCCTCGCAAACGAAAATCAATTCTTTCAAGAGCATTGTCTCAAGCACAAGCAAAAAGATTTGCTCGTTTGCAAGAGTCTTCAGAAGATGCCGAACTAAGAAGACAAGAGCAAGCACAGCGACAAGCTGCTTAGAGAGCCACTGAATCGCCTGCTCAGATTCAGGAAAGGCTCGAAGAACAGGCCGCATGCCAGGAACATCTCAGGATATTAGAGACTCCTGCTGATACTCAACTCCGTTGAGATGAACAGGCAGAGTGTCAAGCCGCTTTAAAAGCCTCAGAAATGTGTGAACAAACGCAGCTGCATTTAGTTGAACAGGCTGAGCGTCAAGCCCTATTAAGAGCCTCCGAAACGCCTTTTCAGACCCAACAACGACTGGAAGAACAAGCAGAATGACAGGCTGCTTTAAGGGCATCCGAAACACCAGAATCACAGGCTTATTGTTATCGGATTCGTGGACAAGTTGGGCCGGTTTTGTAGCGCTTTGAAATGGAAAGATGAGACGGCAGGGATGTGCTGTTCCAGCGGGAAAGTTTCCCTTCCTTTACTTGGTGAGCCAGAAGAGCCTCTGAAAACTCTTTTTGTATGACGTTGATGAATCACGGCACTTTTTAAATAGGATCAGAAAGTACAACTCATGTTTTCAAATTACATCTTTTGGAGTTGACAGAGAGATAATAATGCCCGGATTTCGCCAACGTTTACTGTTCAAGGGCAAGTTTATCATAGAATAGGTGCGTTTTTTCCAGCTGTCAATGAACAGCATAAATTCTTGCAGGTATATTTCATTTGTAACGAAGAAATTGAAACAAACCGCCGCTGCCAATTTATTCAAGGAGTTGAAAATTCAAAGAAAGTTGCATCATGAACACATAAAATTGATAAACACATTTTAAACCGCTTTAAAGAGCCTGCCTCAAGACGATTTTTAGGTAGTCATCCATGCTGGTCGGACTCCGCGTGGACAGCATGAGAGGTGATACAATGCACCTTTAATTAATGAAATTGCTGCAGTGGTGAGCGGCGACTAGTTCTCATCACTAGACATTGTCCTGCGAGCACATGACAATACGTTGACATGGGTAGCCGACACTCATAAGTTTTATGACGCCCTGAAATATCCGTTGATTTATAGCAAGGGACAAGAGGGATATCATTTTGAAATTCTACTCATTAATCCTATAACTTAACAGCCTGTTCCAAACAAAAATGTTTCGTGTATTGATTTTTATGCGTATCATATGNACTCATTAATCCTATAACTTAACAGCCTGTTCCAAACAAAAATGTTTCGTGTATTGATTTTTATGCGTATCATATGATGTTTAGAGAGAATGATTTCAACCTCTTTGCGTGGTGCAGACAACTTTTTCATCAATTTCTGGTCGACGTGTATATCAAAGTAGAAAGCAAACGCCTCTGCTACATTTCCTTAAATAAAAAAAGCTGAGAGTTGAGAATTACATACATCTGCAAGATGCTATTAACAGCGATGATAATGTAAACCCCAGTGATTTACGTAAAATGGTAATTCTTCAGTCTTCATTTGTCAACAGCCCCTGCTACCTGCATGAATACACCCAGGATGCATTCGCCTATATACGGAGTTACGGTAGACCCAATTTTTCTGTCACTTTACTTGCAATCCTTTATGGAAGGAACTTGAAGGAGCTAATGCCCAGATAAAAAGCTACTAACAGATACAATTTAGTTGCCAGTCTTTAGTTTAAAAGTACAAAATATAATTAATGTTATTACCAAAGGCAAAATATTCAGAGACGTACAGTGCTACATGTATTCCACTGATTGGCAAAAAACGAGGTTTGCCACATGTGCACATCCTAATATGGCTCAACGAGAAGTTGCGCCCCAACCAAATAGAAGACTTAATAAGCGCTGAGATTCCGGATCCAGCACAGGATAAAGATTTGCACGACACCATAGTCCGAAACATGGTTCACGGTCCATGTGGTGTGCATAACCCAGCATCGCCTTGCATAAAAGGTGGGAAATGTACAAAAAAAATCCACAAACGCTACTAAAAGAAACAGTGCACAGTGACAAAGGGTACCCGTTATACAGACGCAGAGCACCAGAAGATGGTGGTAGGAAAATCATTGTCAAGGTTCTCAGCAGGGCGTTCGTAACCTTAGACAATAGCTGGGTTGTGCCATATACGTCTATTATATGTAAAATGTTTGATGCTCACATTAATGTAGAAGCTTGCAGCTCTGTCCGCGCTATTAAATATATATGCAAGTTTATCAGTAAAGGAAATTATCAGGCGATATTCAATCTCAGAAATGAAGGTGGGGTGCAGCCCGTTAATGAAGTCCAGACCTTTCAAGCAGGGCGTTATGTCAGTAGCAACAAGGCAGTGTGGTGGCTCCTTGGTTTCCCTTTACACGAGAGACATCCAACTGTTACTCATCTTGCCGTGTATTTGGAAAATGGGGAGCGCGTGTACTTTAATAAGAACAACTTCAATGAAAGGTCCTCATCACCGCCCAAGACCACACTAACAGCCTTTTTCCAGCTTTGTCAGGCCGATTATTTCGCAAAAATTTTGTTGTATGCCGAAGACCCCCGTTACTACACTTGGAACACTTAGAGATAGGAGTGGAAACGCCGCGTTCAAGGCACGCCTGTTGAAAATTTGCCTGGAGTTAAATCATCAGATGCCCTCAGCTGTGTGTACTCCGTCCATGTAACAAATTTTGAATGTTTCTATTTGTGTATGCTGCTGCACCATGTCCGGAGTCCGAAAAGTCATAGAGACCTTAAAGCTGTCTCAATGGTCAGGAATGCGCAACATATAGAGAGGCATGTGAAGCTCTGCGTCTGTTAGAATGATAATCATTGGGACAAAATCATGGAGGAAGCCGTGCAGTGCCGGTCACCAGCCAAAATCAGGGAACTATATGCAACCCTCATATCATCTTGCAACCTTAACAATCCCCAACAGTTGTAGGATAAGTACAAAGAATACATGGCGGAAGACATTTTGCAATGGCTACAGCAGACACGACATTTAATGAATACATTTATAATGAAGCCCTTGCAAAAATTGAAGATAAAATAATGGCAATTGTGGAGAAAGAGTTAAGCAATTTCCGAATGATTAGCCCTCCATGATCAGACGCAAGTGACTTGAGTGACAAAATTGTTCGAGAGTTAAACTATGATGTCCCAGCATTGCAGAAGCAAGTGACCGAAATGGTGCCCCGGTTATTACCGGAACAAAGACACGTGTTTGACCAAGTGTTACGTCAAATTGAGTCAGGGAATGGTGCACTCTTCTTTCTAGATGCCCTTGGTGGAATGGGAAAAACATTTTTGTTAAATTTATTTCTGGATAAGAAAAGACAAAGAAATTGCTACAATACAGACATTATGGGAGGAATGGTTCAATTACTGGCTGGTGACTTCTGCCAAACTCTACCAGTGATTCAGAGGGGCACACCTGCAGATGAAAACAAAGCCTGTCTCAAGTCATCAAACTTATGGGCAAATGTCAAGAAATTCAGCTTGACGACAAATATGAGAGTGCACCTCTACAATGACATTGATACAGGACATTATGCTGATACACTATTGAAAATTGGAGTTGGGTGGTTAGAAACAGATGCCGAGGACTTTATGTCACTAATGGAGGATTTAAGTAATTTGGTGCAGAGTGATACGGAACTGATTGCTAGCGTTTGCCCAGATCTACAAACCAATATAAATGACGACCAGTGGCTATGTAAAAGAGCGATTCTAGCACCAAAAAATTACATAGTTAATAAAATTAATATTAACATTTTGAAAGAGGTACAAGGAGAAACAACGGAGTATTTGTCAGTAGACACAGTCATAGACACAGAACAGAGCACTTCATATCCTGTAGAGTTCCTGAATTCTCTAGAGTTGTCAGGTGTGCCCTCACATAAGCTCCAATTAAAATTAGGCGTTCCGGTCATGCTTATGCGAAATTTAGATGCACCGCGGTCATGTAACGGGACGAGGCTTCACGTCACACAACTTAGGTGGAACATAATTAGTGCCATTATTCTGACAGGAGTAGGAAAGGGCGAGAACGTAATCATCCCCCGGATCCCTATGATCCCCACAGACCTCCCGTTCCAATTCAAAAGGTTGCAATTCCCTCTCAAGCTTAGTATTGCTATTACAATAAACAAAGCGCAAGGGCGAACATTGCAGGTAGCGGGGGTGCACTTCAAAAAACCGTGCTTCTCTCATGGCCAGCTCTATGTTGCATGTTCGCGTTTGCCCGATGCCCAAAATCTCCACATCTTAGCGCCAGATGGAAAGACTTACAACATCGTGTACAGTAGCGTCCTAAAATAGTGCNCCGATGCCCAAAATCTCCACATCTTAGCGCCAGATGGAAAGACTTACAACATCGTATACAGTAGCGTCCTAACATAGTGCTCTGTTCTGTGTTTATAACCAGTGTCTGTCTACTAACAAATACCGTTATTTCTCCCTATAAGTTTGTTACTATAACCACGCGAGCGAAGCCGNCGAGCGAAGCCGTGGGTAAAAGCTAGTATTTTTATAAATGCAACACTAATAGACAAAACTATGCCGGTTCAGGATCTCTAGCTTAAAATATATTAAGTCTACACCCAAAATATGCAAAACATGTACCTATTCTTTAAAGCAATAGGTGAATGATGTGTTCTTGCACCAACATCAAAGGAAGTTTGCACAAAATCTTTAGAAATCACTTCACATCTCACTCACGATAATGAACTGTGCTCAGAAATTAACAGAAAACATCAAAATGTTCAGTTAGTATCAGGCAATTTCTGTGTGCTATAGGTTTCCTGAACGAGTGTATTGGTTTAAAAACTAACGATTCCAATGTGACATTACATATTTTCATGTTCATAATGTTACAAAAAGCCCCGAAATAATTGTTATATGTTTCTAAGGAATTTATTGGAATAGATACAAAATTATTTTGGTACTTTAACAGTGAATTACAACAGAGTGAATTTGAATTATCAATGGTTATAAAGGTTTTTTTTTTAAATAGAATCTTCTCATTTTCTGTAGTGTTCATCACAGTGTAATATATTCTTTGATGTATGCTGCTGTCAAACTGAAATCAATTCACAGAACATTGTATTTTTGGCTGGTTGGAAGTCACCAAATGTTCAAAATATGAAATGCTGGGCTATACATATAAGTCCAGATATACACCATGTTTGTTCATAATTATTAATGTCGCTGGTGATATCAACCCTTGCACAGCTTGCGTAACTTTAGGTCCGGTTATCAAAATGCATGTGACTCGTTTCTTACGACTCAAGATTGAGGTTAATGTCAGAGTTTCTTAATTATATTTAAAAGTACTTGTAAGGAAGGGAGAGAATAAGGTTTTTTTTTTCTTCAATTTCAAGGTATCCGATTTCTCAAAAGTATTAAGCCTAGGCCTAATATTTTTTTCCATTAAAAATTACAATTTCCAAAACTCATCTTTTGTATAGTTATCATCATTCACCGACTTTACTTTCATTTTACAGAATTATCACACATAACACTCAAAAATAGAAAAAAAAAAAAACATAATTTCATATTTTTTTTATGACCTCCAAATAGTCATAACATCACCTGATGTTTGAGATGTCATTTCTGAAGCTTATCTAAAGATATAAATATTTGTCTACCATTTGAAGTTGTAGACAATTTAACCCCTTGATAAAAGTTGTAGTTAGCAATAACTATAGCTCATAAAACAAAGTTTTGCTCCATCTGGCAGTTAACTTCTAACCTAATGCATTACTAGAGGTGTAGTAATACAGGCCCTGAATGTAAACATCTGTATGCATTGCCAACTAATGGCTATAGCCCATTAAGAGTAACTTTAATATTTGTGTACAAACAACAATTTGCATTGGCTTGATAATGTTTTGATTGCAGATAATTAAATTCTTGTGTTGTATTGCCCAAGTGAGGAAAGAATTTTTTCAGTCCATGTCTCCAACTCTGTAAACATTCTAAAATTTGTGATAAGACTAATATTATTACGGGTGGGCAGTACAGTTGGAACCACATCTCAAGAGCTATCTAGTAGCTAGGACTGGCTATTCCAAAGACTTGGTATCATTATAAAATCAAATCCATTAAAAACATAATGTACAGATAGCACATTCATAATGAACCACTTGAGCCATTAATTGCACCAGATAGTTGTATTGAATATCATATTTTGAATTTTCTGACCTAGAAAACTGTAATGCCTGGGAACATATTTTTCAATTTTCCTATTTATCAAAAACTTGATTGAATGAAGTCAATGACATGGCAGCACTTCAGAAACACATTTGACATGGCACCCTCCTTCGGCCCAGTTATTAGTTAGGCCCTTTTGGTGAAAAATCTGTACAATACAGTTTTCTGGCCCTGGTGGCCGCAGTTTTCGGCCGATTTCGACGGGATTCGACAAAGGGGCAGCCAGATTGTGCGGCCATCAGGGCCTGCGGAATGTGATTAAAGTGTGATAACTTTTTGCCATTGCTGCTGTACGATAACCAACGTGTCAACGTGTCCGCCAATCAAGTATACGCAGCTACCAGGCAACACACATTACCGTGTCCAGTGGCATTCTTGCTTTTCAACACAGTACATCAGTTATCTGCATTCTATGTAACACATTAAACGTGTTGCTCAGGTAAAATTTTGGATAACACGTTTTAAACATATCTTTACAATTAGTTAATTAATTTTAAATTACAATTCATATGGATTACTGGAACCGCCAAAAAGTAAATGCTATAAGCTAATAAATGGTTAACTGAACACTTTGGAATCAAACCTTTCAAAAATGTTTTGCCTATAAGTAAAAATTATTTAATATTAATGCTGGATGAAGAACAAAAATAAATTCTGAAAGTAAACTAGAACAGTAGTTTTTTATCAACATCTTATTAAAAGTGTAATTTTTAAATTGGTGGCCACTGAAATTAGTTAATTTTTGTTTTATACATTTAAGACATGAAATCAGCTTAACAGTAGAAGAGTTCAGTTTCTAAAAATGACAGTATGATATGATGAGCGCATGGTATCTAGCTGCGAGACCGATGGAAATGTTAACTGGTATGTGCACAACTGGCAGAAAGAAGAAACTAAATAATGAATTCAAAAGTGCTCAGTTAACAGAGAGTAAGTGAATCTCATGCATTTTCCTTGTAATCTAAACACCCAGAATCTCAAAGATAAACGGTTCACTATTAAGTACAGCATGCACAATGACAGTGGCAAATGGTGGGTGGTTATAGACAGCTCGCTGCATGGTTTGGATTGCACCTCACATGCATTAGGTCAGGCAACTGCACATGAGGCAACCTTTGAAAAGCCACTCACCCCACTGATGTTTAAACTGCTCTGACTACTTAACACAGGATCATAATAAACATCCCAGTTATACAGGTTCGTGAGTACATGTATGACTCCAAACATGCAGCAGGGCCAGCCGACAACCACATCCCTACATGCTGCCACACAGACACAGACAAAGTGGGTGGCGTGATACGTACGGGCGGACGTACCCATGCAGTCAAAGAACTCCTCCTCACTGCCAGAGTCAGAATCGCACACAATGCTCTCCATGCGCCAGTTGGCCATCTGCAGGTCGAAGCTCTTGCCCGAGTTGGAGCCAGGGGAGAGGGCAGGCTTAGAGTTGGCGCGCGACCAGACGTTGCGTCGACTGCTCGCATCGCTCAGCCCGTCCCCAGGGAGCCTGCAACTACACCGAACACTGTCTCGTGTGTACTTCCCAACACTTTACCACTAAGTGTTGTTCCATCTACCATGGTGGTAGACTTACTGCTAAGCTTATAAGCCTTGCCTGGTGCCAGTTACTAGTACCAAGTGGTCAGTACATGAGCACAGCCATGTTCATCTCCTAGTGTGAAGCCCCTGCCTTCATGCATCTTATACACATAGAAGATATGTGCCACATAGCAGAGACTCTTCTTGCTTTACATAAATGACTCTGGAGCCGCCAAAACTCTAGGTGAAATGCCAACCTTACACCATGTCTATGGATTTGATGCCAAACATATCTGCTCAAAATTTTTTGCTATGTAGAAAATGATGTACACATGTGCAAAAGCATGCACACATGCGTGCTCACACACAACACATAGCCACTGCCCTACAGCCACATGAACCTTCCCTCTGAGGGAACAAGTGACATTATGGTCAGCAGCTACATGCTATATTTTTATATGATGTATGATAACCAATTATGAATATGTCGATCTTGTCATAAATCTTGTTTCACAGATACTCAATGAAACTCGAGTCATCACAAAAGAGGTGATCCAATATTTTATTGTACATTTTTACCATTAGAAAACCACTTCATAAATATTTTTACATACATAGTTCACTGAAATACTATTATGGACCAAATCTGTTTGCATGTACAGAGATCAACACTACCATTAAGAGGTTTTTCAGAGTACTTTGCATTACATACAATGTCATTCATTGTGTACAAATGTACGGCTGGGAGGAAAAATGTGTGTTCTTAAGGTATGGCAAATAGCTCTATTTAGTGCGAGTGACACATGGCTCACCAACTATTTTAATAGGCATGTACAGGTGCGTTTGTAAAATGCAGAGGAATGTGGTGGGTAGTGTACCTGGGTGCAGTCTCGGTGGGAGAGTCCTCAGGACTGCCCTCGCCCTCCGAGCTGGTTGATAAGGCAGGTTCACACTTCTTCACCACTGGGGGACTGGGCATCTCCAGCTCTGTCTTCTCAATGCTGCCCAAAGTCGCCTGCAGTGTCTTGGCAACGGCCGCAGGGTCCTGAGGTGCCTCCTGGGCCAGGGTTGCCTCTCCGCGGCCCCCTGCCTCTCCCTCCTCTCCACCCCCTGCACCCATTGTGCGCTGCAGAGCCTCCTGTGTCTGCCGCTCTATCTCCCGGATGTCATCCATAGTGAGACCATGCCACTCGTCCTGCCATGCCCACGCCTGCCGGTGTGCACGCAACATCGTCTTCCTCAGTGCTGCACACACCCAACATACACTGCAGTTCATATACCACGACGTATATGACATGACAGTTGGTTCCGTTTCATATGAATTGAACTATTATCGTATGATACGCTTAATGCACATCAGCTGATTCATGAAGTACAATTTGCTATTCTTTTCATATAAGCTTATATTTGCTAGAGGTTGTAGTTTTTTTTTATTCATNGCCCCCTGCCTCTCCTTCCTCTCCACCCATTGTGCGCTGCAGAGCCTCCTGTGTCTGCCGCTCTATCTCCCGGATGTCATCCATAGTGAGACCATGCCACTCGTCCTGCCATGCCCACGCCTGCCGGTGTGCACGCAACATAGTCTTCCTCAGTGCTGTACACACCCAACATACACTGCAGTTCATATACCACGACGTATATGACATGACAGTTGGTTCCGTTTCATGTGAATTGAACTATTATCGTATGATACGCTTAATGCACATCAGCCGATTCATGAAGTACAATTTGCTATTCTTTTCATATAAGCTTATATTTGCTAGAGGTTGTAGTTTTTTTTTATTCATNGATTCATGAAGTACAATTTGCTATTCTTTTCATATAAGCTTATATTTGCTAGAGGTTGTAGTTTTTTTTTATTCATAAAACAGTATGGATGGAACAAATCATGCAATGCCCACGTACATAAAATACTGATGCATAGTTATATATTGCAGAAGGTTTTTGCATTTAGCCAACCTCAAGTGAAAAGATGATGCATATATGTATTTGTATAAATTCCACATGTTATAGAAAATAAGATAAAATTTTTAGAATGTCATCTGTTTAGTTGATAAATTGCTGCACACTAATGTTGTGGCAGCATTGGTGGGGTAAAATGCCTACCATCATAGGCTCCCACTAACACTCCACAACATCTAAGATTGAGGCCCAGAAAGTATACCCAAAACTACCTAGGAGTGGTTTCTCCCCAGCTGCTATTTAGAGGCACTCTACCAAGAGGGATGCACGCCTCATCTCTGGTGGACCAGAATGAAGTGTCAACTGACCCACCAGAACCTGGAAAAGTATTGCCGCAGATATCAAGAACATGAGTACAAGACATCCACACAATCTTGTGTGTCAGTGAATTGAACCCAGTTGCATGAACATGGAATAATGAGCGACATCCTCAGAATCTAAACGACTGAGCCAAACACCCATTAGACAAAAACCAGTCCCTTACAACAAACGAGTGCAATGTCAACTGAGATGTGAAATACTATCACTCGTGGACAAGTTTTCACGCTTCCCAATGCATTTATATGAAACCTATAGTACTTTTATCATCCAGTCTGTTGATAGAGTTGCACGTGAACATATTCAAGAAACAGCAAAAAAAATTATGATGTGCAACATCAAATTATACATATGAAAACAATAAGTACATATCATGTATTTTGATGGACTGTGAGTTTCTTTGCAAGGGCACCTCAATACTAAGCATTTAATGACTTGTGTGAAGAGGCTCTTAGGCTAACTGCAACACTGCTAGAACTTAACTGAATTCTCAACCATTACAAATTAAACTAATGGTTGACATCTAAAATGTTTCATAATTATAATTAATGTATAAACTGAATAATTCTGAGAACACCAAAAGATCCATTTAATACATTTTCCCATTTAAAAAATTTAAAATAAACAATCATATTTTTGGTTTCTCCTCAAGTCTATAGGAATAATACAAAAGTAGTTAATACAAAAGCATGTAAATTTTGATACCAATGTGGTCACCCCGAGTGGGAAATGAAGGTGTGTTCTACCAGCAAGGGCAAGCACGCATCCATCCGTAACACAGGCACATCTCCACAGGCAGACACCAACACGCACTCACCCACATCGTGGATGAACTTCTCCAGCTTGGTCTGCATGCCCCAGTAGCGGAACTCGACCCGGCACAGCTTGTACGCACACATGATGGACTTGCCATTGGCCAGCGGCATGGGCTTGCCCTGCAACAACACCNGACCCGGCACAGCTTGTACGCACACATGATGGACTTGCCATTGGCCAGCGGCATGGGCTTGCCCTGCAACAACACCCCTGCTGACAGCACTCCTGCCAACCCCCTCACTTAACACACCGGAATACCACAGTCTGCCACTACTTCACAAAACACAAGCACACTCCGCAAGTCATGTACACCACACGCACTACTGAACACAAACAAGTTTTGCAAGAATTATGGAATGCACCTCTTCCTCACCATCACAGTATAGTCTGTTCGTGGTTTTTTCACACGTTTTGAATCAAACCTTTGAAAAATCACCCCATGTATGGCGGGTTTAGCTGTTTCCCAAATATGTTGTGTATCACAAACGTTTCATATTTCTCTCAAGATAAAAGTATCTTATTTTTTGATAAATAAATACTTTACTTATATTTTATCTATAAATTATAATATCTATATTAAAACTACTATTAATGAAAATGGGGAGAGAATAGGTGTAAGCTTATTGGTAATGCCTAGTAAGAAATAGTTTGTATGCAAAATATTATTATTACACTGAGTGCTTACGAATGTGGTGCATTGTNCACTGAGTGCGTACAAACATGGTGCATTGTCTCTTTGTTGTAATTTTCTAGACTTAGTTAAGCTTTGTTTGCATGGGGCGGAGGAATATCCTGGAAGTAGAACTTTAGCAGAGTTTCAGAAAGTTGGACGTAACCACGAATGGACTTATAATAAATAATGTGTCACACATAATTTTAAATACTAAAATATTCTATTTGCCAGTATATAACACCACCTTGAAATTAGGCCACCCCTTTCTATGGAAAAAATTTATAAGTTACACTTTTTTGGTTCACCCATATTTTTTCCTGATCACAAAGCATATTCCATTATTTTATCAAATGGAATTTCTTAATTGGATTGTACAGTAATAAATAACATGTGTCTCGTATAAAAACATCAATTACCACTTATTGCTTTTCAAGCAAAAGTACTNTTACACTGAGTGCTTACGAATGTGGTGCATTGTCTCTTTGTTGTAATTTTCTAGACTTAGTTAAGCTTTGTTTGCATGGGGCGGAGGAATATCCTGGAAGTAGAACTTTAGCAGAGTTTCAGAAAGTTGGACGTAACCACGAATGGACTTATAATAAATAATGGGTCACACATCATTCTAAATACTAAAATATTCTATTTGCCAGTATATAACACCACCTTGAAAATAGGCCACCACTTTCTATGGTGAACATTTATTCCCCTACAAATTTTTTGCACATGTATTTTAGTAAATAAATGTTTGACATATTCACCTAAGACAAAAACTGAATGAACAGCACACTTATGGTAGAACAAAAACTTGACACAAAAATTGAAATACGTAATTACGTTGTTGTGTACTAAAAATATATTTCAAATAAAATTATAAGACAAAAGAGTTGGAGAAGAAATAAGCTGTAAAATTGTAACTGTGTACAACAAACAAGAAACCAACTCAATCTTCATAAGCCACACTTTTTTGGTTCACCCATATGTTTTCCTCATCACAAAGCATATTCCATTATTTTATCAAATGGAATTTATTAATTAGATTGTACAGTAATAAATAACATGTGTCTCGTATAAAAACATCAATTACCACTTATTGCTTTTCAAGCAAAAGTACTGACATCACATTTCTAAGCCGCCAAANCTGACATCACGTTTCTAAGCCGCCAAAAATAAGATGACGATCAATATTATGGAAGTAATTGTAGGAATACACTACAATCTTATTCTAGTCTTCAGCTAAATAGGAAAAAGGGGAGTAAGAGCACAGGGCGGTACTCACGGATACACATACACAAAAGTTAAATTAACAAATTCTTACCATGCAGATGTGCAGTGGCAATATTTTGTTGACTTCAGGTGGCAAGAGTTGGCAAACACTTGCTGCCTGAAGAAACTGGCCCAGCCAGCAAAACGTTGCGACCACGCATCCATGTGGTAAAAATGTGTTTGTCTGACATTTGTGTGCGCACGACGCATGCACGTGTGTGTGTCATCCATGAGTACTGCCCTGTGAATACTTGTGTTTTCTGTCATATGTTTTCAGTGAGTACACTACTGCCAGGGGTGGTGAGAAAGAAGAAAGATTGATCTGCAATAGCAGGAGGAGGTAGCAGCAATTACTTCTTTCATTATCTGCACAATTCAGCTGTAGTGATTACTTGGTCAGCAGTAACCACTGCTCTGACAGTGGCATATTGAACACAAGAATTTTGCTAACAGAAAGTTAAAGTTTGGGTTTCACATGCCATACTAAGGGTTAAAACTGGTTGCAGTACAGTACTTGTGCAAATTTGAGACCTTCCAAATGCACAGCTCTAAGGTTACTCACTAGTTGCCATATCTCCTTTACACACAAGGCATTTAACTGTCATGCAGTCTTCCCATCTGCAATTTACCTGAACGTGACTTTAAGCAATGACCCTACACATTTATGGANTTTAACTGTCATGCAGTCTTCCCATCTGCAATTTACCTGAACGTGACTTTAAGCAATGACCCTACACATTTATGGAACACTTATAAAGATAAACGTATTAGGTAGTGTGTCTAAAGATAGTTCAGAAGTTTCTGTATAGAAAATTTAGCAGCTAAAATTGATTCTGAAAAAACCGGTTTCAATCATTTCCGTACCCAAAAATATAATCCTTTGAGTTGAAATTAGAACTTGAAACTTTCCTTTGAGTACAAAACATTTCTTAAATGTGTTTCATGTGTAGACATNTTTAACTGTCATGCAGTCTTCCCATCTGCAATTTACCTGAACGTGACTTTAAGCAATGACCCTACACATTTATGGCACACTTATAAAGATAAACGTATTAGGTAGTGTGTCTAAAGATAGTTCAGAAGTTTCTGTATAGAAAATTTAGCAGTTAAAATTGATTCTGAAAAAACCTGTTTCAATCATTTCCGTACCCAAAAATATAATCCTTTGAGTTGACTTTGAGTTGAAATTAGAACTTGAAACTTTCCTTTGAGTACAAAACATTTCTTAAATGTGTTTCATGTGTAGACATNCTTTGAGTTGAAATTAGAACTTGAAACTTTCCTTTGAGTACAAAACATTTCTTAAATGTGTTTCATGTGTAGACATCAATAAAAAATATCCAACCGTTTTTTAATACATTTTTTTTACCAAACCTTTGCAATACACTTCATGCCCCAACCAGGTGGAGCAGTTAATGAAGGTAGAAAAGGAGCTGTTGATAAATGTGGGCTCAGAACCAATTTGCTGCGGACCATGTGCTTATTATTTATAAGGACTGCTGAGGGTGGAGGGGAGGTCAACCAATCACTGGTTTAGCCTTCCCACCAAACAAGCACACCACCATACCAGATGCAGCCACAATGTTACCTTTTACTACTTTCATGTCTGCTTATCAAGTATGGGAAATATAAATGGCTGGATGACACAGACAAGGAAGGTACAGAGTACAGAGGGAACTCTGCAAGGCATCTCACCTGGCACTCTTTCCAGTACTCGTCGAGCCAAGTGTCAGTCAGGGGGCCCCGCCCTGTCTTCTGGGAGGAGTAGATCTTGGGGTCCTCCTTTCGCAAATAATCGGCGCCGTACAGCTGGTCCCGCACCACATCTATCAAATCTGCAAGCACATGCAATACGACACTTACAACAATACCTGGTATACGTCAACACTTCTGGAGTCAATCTTATAACAGACAACCCCACAGACAATAACTGGACAACTTTTACCTGAGGTTGAATCATTGGGAAGTTAGAAGAAGGGTGAANACAGACAACCCCACAGACAATAACTGGACAACTTTTACCTGAGGTTGAATCATTGGGAAGTTAGAAGAAGGGTGAAATGTGATTGATGTGGCCAAGGAGCTTGGGATTGCGCACAGCATCGTGTCACAAGCTTGGATGCCATTTCAAGTGACGGGGTACAGCTGTAAAAAAGTTTTAGTAGTTATCCANACAGCATCGTGTCACAAGCTTGGATGCCATTTCAAGTGACGGGGTACAGCTGTAAAAAAGTTTTAGTAGTTATCCACAAGCAGCCACCATGAAGGAGAACTAGTATAATATCCTCCAGGCGACAGGAGATCAATGGCAGGCAGTGGAAGAAATTGCAAGACACATGCAACACACTACCGGATGCCAGATATTGTGTTGTGCCGTGGCCAGGTGACTGCACACAAGTGGTTTGTTTGCTCTGTGACCAGTATGGTGTGTACCATTGACAGCTACCCATTGGAGACAGCATTTGCTGTGGTGCCAGGAACATAAGAACTGGGGAGNGTATGGTGTGTACCATTGACAGCTACCCATTGGAGACAGCATTTGCTGTGGTGCCAGGAACATAAGAACTGGGGAACCCAGCAACTGGGTTCAGTGCTCTTTATGGATGAGAACCGATTTAGTCCCACTAGTGATTCGGGACAATTATACATCTGGAGAGAGTGGGGAACACGCAATCATCTCTCCATCATTGAAAGGCATCTGTTTGCTGGTGGCAGATTTCTTGTTTGGAGAGGTATGCTGCTTGGTGGCTGTACGGTGCTCCACATCTTCCAAAGAGGTTCAGTTACTGTACCAAGGTTATCCTTCCACACGTGCATATTTATTGGTGTGCTGTGGGCCCCAAGTTCCTCTTCATGGATGACAACTCTAAACCTAAAGGTACAGTTGCTAGAGAGTGAAGATATTCGCAGTATGAATAGGTTCACACAGTCCCCAGACCAAAATCCAAATGAACACATGTGGAATGTTGTTGGAAGACACCTGGCAGCATGTCGCCAGCCGCCAGCGATGACTCCACAGCTGCAAGAAGAATGGGCCATGATGCCTCAAGAGCTTGTTGACAAACTCATACTGGGCATGAACAGACAATGCATAGCCTACGTTGCAGTCAGGGGTAATCATATCCCCTACTGAGGACTTCATGGAACATGCAATTAAATCTTTATGATGTATCAAGCCCCAAAATGTTGGTCCCTTTAATAATTCTGAATAAATTTCACATTACTTATTTATTTACTGAAATGCTCACAGTAATGTTGGTAGTACATATGAAAAACAGCCCCATATCTTTTTCAAAAACCACAATTCTTTCAATGGTATTCTCTGGAGTTAGTTTTTTCTGTTTAAACATTACAAGAGTATTAAGTATAATAGTGACATATTTAAGTTTCTAGAAATTTCAAATTGTCAAATTTAAAATGGGTGCTAGTNTATACATCTGGAGAGAGTGGGGAACACGCAATCATCTCTCCATCATTGAAAGGCATCTGTTTGCTGGTGGCAGATTTCTTGTTTGGAGAGGTATGCTGCTTGGTGGCTGTACGGTGCTCCACATCTTCCAAAGAGGTTCAGTTACTGTACCAAGGTTATCCTTCCACACGTGCATATTTATTGGTGTGCTGTGGGCCCCAAGTTCCTCTTCATGGATGACAACTCTAAACCTAAAGGTACAGTTGCTAGAGAGTGAAGATATTCGCAGTATGAATAGGTTCACACAGTCCCCAGACCAAAATCCAAATGAACACATGTGGAATGTTGTTGGAAGACACCTGGCAGCNTCGCAGCATGAATAGGTTCACACAGTCCCCAGACCAAAATCCAAATGAACACATGTGGAATGTTGTTGGAAGACACCTGGCAGCATGTCGCCAGCCGCCAGCGATGACTCCACAGCTGCAAGAAGAATGGGCCATGATGCCTCAAGAGCTTGTTGACAAACTCATACTGGGCATGAACAGACAATGCATAGCCTACGTTGCAGTCAGGGGTAATCATATCCCCTACTGAGGACTTCATGGAACATGCAATTAAATCTTTATGATGTATCAAGCCCCAAAATGTTGGTCCCTTTAATAATTCTGAATAAATTTCACATTACTTATTTATTTACTGAAATGCTCACAGTAATGTTGGTAGTACATATGAAAAACAGCCCCNGAATAAATTTCACATTACTTATTTATTTACTGAAATGCTCACAGTAATGTTGGTAGTACATATGAAAAACAGCCCTATATCTTTTTCAAAAACCACAATTATTTCAATGGTATTCTCTGGAGTTAGTTTTTTCTGTTTAAACATTAGAAGAGTATTAAGTATAATAGTGACATATTTAAGTTTCTAGAAATTTCAAATTGTCAAATTTAAAATGGGTGCTAGTNAAGAGTATTAAGTATAATAGTGACATATTTAAGTTTCTAGAAATTTCAAATTGTCAAATTTAAAATGGGTGCTAGTTGTTACTGGGCCCATAGTAATGTTAGTTTTTACCTTTGACCTATCAAAGGAAACAAACAAGGTAGAAATAAGGAACTATTCATGCCTTTCAAAAGTATTCCATTAACTGTCAACCAATCAGAATTATCCATGGATACAGTTTGCACATAAGCATTAAGGGTGTTGACTGCCAATAGTCACTACATTATTCTTGTCTCGCACACTTTTCTCTACAGACACACTATAAATAATATAATTTTTGGTCCTAAAATTTTGTAAATGCACATTAATGGCATAATTACATTTCTAACATATTTATACTATCTTTGGGTTTCACAAGTAAAAAAATCTGTCACATGTAAAAATATTTGAAAGAGCTAAAATGTATTGTTATTAATTTTATGGCACAAAAATTTATAGCATGTGACAGATTGAAAATAAGGGAAAACAAGTACATACATAATGTATAAAAAATATGCATACATAGCAAAGAAGGTAGAACGATACTGATGTAGCCTCTAGCACATTGCTCTACATAAATGATTTCACCTCTGCAAATGGATTAATTTTTATTATCTATGTGATGTAAAACAGTGAAATTGTAATTCATACAATTATGAAAAACATATGCAACTTTAATAAAAGTTTTACTTACTGTTAAGCAGCAGTTTCTGAGAACTAGGTGCTACAGTTTGTCTTTACTCACCCACAACCCTGTTGCGCAGGTCACTGCCAGAGAGGTTGAAGACGTTCTCTTGGTGGCCGTTATCAGCAAAGTAATAGGTCTCTATCTCAAGTGAAAACTTCTCGACGAAGGGGCAGGTGTAGCGCGTCTTAGTGTATGGGTAAGCATTCCATGCTTCCTCTTCCACTGTGAGCGCTGACTTTGGCAGCAGACTTTTAAACCACCCTGTGGCACACATCACACTGCATCACCCCACAACTGTATACATCCTGTTATATTGTGTGAAAAAAAAAAACTTTTGAAACGCAGACATCACAACATGACTAAGAACGAGACCAGAAGCAAGTTTACTAACTTCAAAGCATAACAGTTCGACAATGGATAAATCACNGAGACCAGAAGCAAGTTTACTAACTTCAAAAAACTCCAGCAATTTACCAATTCTTTAAGAATACATCAATCTAGCTTACCTTTCTATATTTCAATAGATTATCAACATTTTGAAACCACACCCCACCTCTAGAGCACAATAGAGCCAATGAGCATCAAGTTGCAGCAATGCCAGAAGGGTGGAGTGAGAAGTATGGACAGGCCTTTGAACCAGCACTGTGATATAATTGGTGAGACACTGAGCTTCGATAAACAGCTCCTCTTCAGTTAACAATTGGGTTGCGGATTCACATCAGTATCTCCTTTTCAACTATTTCAATCTCTCCCTCTTTCACGAATTTCAAAAGATAACATTACAAAGACTTAAGATGGTGGATCACTGGCACCACACCTATTAAAATACTGAATCAATCACATCCCACAAATGAAGGCAAAACAATGTTTATAAAAATACTTATTTGGAATCACTGAATTTTAATTTTTGTACCAAACAAACTTCAAAGAAGTTTAGTTTCACATAATTTACTTACAGCTGTATCAGGAACTGCAAAAAGTATTTTTTTTTTTTTTTTAATCCAATACTTGGCTTGTTTACATTCAGGTTTTAACTTCTAGTGATTATAACTTAGTTTATCAACAAAAAATTTACAACAAAACTATAAAATGAACAAAAAATTTCAAAGACATTTTCTTTAGTGCTCTGGTAGGACAAAAAATAATTTCAAGCTGGACTCACGAACTAGTATAAAAAATTTCCAGAATGTTTATTATGCACAATATACAGTTATGAAGTTCATATTTTATTTTCAAATGGAAATGTAAGTCTCATAGTTGTTTGTAAATGGGGTTATGTGAACAAGGGTGAGCCAGGACTGGAGTGGAGCTAGCCTGCCTTATCAGGCTTCAAAAGAGTATCTCACGCTCAACACAACAGCCCAATATAATGTAGCAACTTTCCACTCACATTGCTCACTTTAGCCTGTATATGATTGGCAAATGTACTTAAATACCTGGTTAGCACAGTGGACGATAAGCACTCTCAGAACTATAAATTTGCACAGGTAGACTGAAGAACAGTTGCATTATTCAATAAACACATTTACAGAAACACTGAACACCAAATAAACACCAGGAATTTATATGCATGCAGGATGTATGGGTTCTAGCCTGGTAAAGACTGATGAGAAAGAAAACTTTCAAAAGTATGATTTTCAAAGTAAAAAATATTCCCTGCATAACCAAATCTAGAAATTCACCAAATAGTTGGCCTTGAAAACAAAATTAATTATGGTATGGGCACCAAATATAATTTACAGCTATTAATGGTCTGAGCGAGGTCTGATAGTTAAGTAGTTTAGAAAAAAATTAGTCAAAAAGCACTCTCTTATATTCACAGGAAAATAAACAAAACTCAATGGGAATCAACAGAATACAACAAACAAATTCATTGTCCAGTTGTTCGAAAAGCTCAAGCTTGGTTCACAATTGAAAGCATAACAGCAACCATAGAACATAGGTAGCGTGCACAAGAATTTACTGCCATGTTTTCAAACTTATTGGTTCACAACTGTGTGTAACAGGTTGTGTGCATGAGAGGTTCACAAAAAACGAAATGGTTGCGTTTCACTTCTTATGCAGGGGCATGGGGACAGTGGCAAATCAAAGCAGAGTATAACATTTTCAATGAAATGTAGTTTCTTTAAAATGGAGGAACATAGTTATGCTGCAGAAACGAAGAAACATCAAGATATAAATGTAGAGGAAAGAATAGGTGACAGTGTACTAAATCGTGTGTCGCATTCCGTATTCACGAGTTCCCACCCACCTGGTATACACATCCAAACCCCTCGCTAGCTTAAATTGCTTCGACTCCCTCCACCCCTCTTTCATATATACCCAATCCATTCAAGAAAGAGGCAAGCTTGTATAAACAAGTGCACGAGNAATCCATTCAAGAAAGAGGCAAGCTTGTACAGACAAGTGCACGAGGCAGGCGGCTGACCTTGACAAAGTGTAGAATAGTAGCGTGATACAACATCTAGGAATCTGTCCATTACAAATAATTTGTTTTATTAAATTTATTTTATTTTTCTTGAAAATCTCTAAATTATTAAATATACAGTGCAACATACAGAGCATGTATTTTTATTGCAAATTCGATTTATAAATTTGAATTTTTTATTTGGAACCACTGGCTGGAACTGAACCCCCAATTCTTTGGTCATGAAACACATGCTCTTGCCACTACTGCACCCAAGCAAAGAAAGAGTGGCTACTCTTAAANCCCCAATTCTTTGGTCATGAAACACATGCTCTTGCCACTACTGCACCCAAGCAAAGAAAGAGTGGCTACTCTTAAATACATCATATTAGTCATCCAAACAACATAGCCCATTTCTTTGTATCAATACTTAAAATTTTATTTTATCAAAAATATTGTTATATAATATTTTTTTCATAAAAATTATTTATACATTAATCTTTTTTAACCAATGCATTTATAGCTTAAAGGCATATCCCCGATCATGGTTATTCCGAGCTATGTTTGTAAAAAACGGTCCACCTTACCAAAAATTTACAACAGAAACCAACCGAAAACACAACAGAAAAATGTTGTTGGCTTCTATACCTAAATGGTTGGTTTCTGTTGTATTTAATATGAGATTTGGCCTCTTTCCATTGGATTTTGTTCAATTGCTGTCTGTTGTTTTTTTATTGTAACCTAATGGTTTCCAGTGGTTTATTGTGTTATGTTGGTTACTATATCACTATAGTCTGTTGGATTTTGTTGTATTCTAGTGGTTCCATTGGTTTCTGTGTTTTGTTGATTGCTTTTGTGCCATAGCCAGTTGGTTTCTGTTGTATTCTAGGGCTTTCCATTGGTTTCTGTTGCATTCTAGCGGTTTCCATTGGTTTCTGTTGTGTTTTGTTGGTTTCTATTGTGCTGTAGCCAGTTGGTGTCTGTTGGTTTCCGTTGTATTCTAGTGGTTTATATTGGTTTCTGTTGCATTTTGTTGCTTTAAATATTGTGCTGTAACCAGGTGGTTCCTGTTGTACTTTAGTGGTTTCTATGAGTTTCTGTTGTATTTTGTTTGTTCCTATTGTGCTGTAACAAGTTTGTTTCTNTGTTGTACTTTAGTGGTTTCTATGAGTTTCTGTTGTATTTTGTTTGTTCCTATTGTGCTGTAACAAGTTTGTTTCCGTTGTATTCTAGTGGTTTATATTGGTTTCTCTTGTGCTTTGTTGATTTCTGTTATTTTTACAACCTGTTGGTTTCCATTGTATTACCAGTGGTTTCAATAGGTTTCTGTTGTCTTTCCAGTGGTTTTATTTGCTTTGTGTTATTTGTTGGGTTCTGTTCTATTCCAATCTGTTGGTTTCTCTTGTATTACGAGTGGTTTTCATTGCTTTCCGATTCTTTCTGTTGGCTTTTGTTGTGTTGTTTTTTTTTCTAACCTTCTCTATAACTAAGTGTTAGGTGTGAGCCCGCGGTAGGGATGGGAGTTTAGTGCATTTCGGGGCCAGGCCCCATACGCCTACAAGGGGAGGAAATCGTGCAAGGAGATGTGCATCATGGCAGCAAGGGATTGGGTTGCCATGGCCTCGTTTCGGCCATGACAACCTCCCTGAGTGTACTTATAGCTAAACTACTATACTAAGAAGAGAGAGAGAGGGAAAAATTGGCATAGACACCTTAAAAGCCCTTTTGACAGGAAAGAATTAAAAATTGTTGCATGCATTTACAGAAAATGTTACAGGAGACAGATAGGAAGAATCCATGCTCTTTATTAATGGGCAGAGAAAATACTAGTATAGAGAGGTGGTGTTGTGGTGTTGTTATATTCTAACTTACTCTAAAACTAGTGTTATGTGAGCTCGCAATAGGGACGGGGGATTATTGCATCTCAGGGCTAAGCCCCAAACGCCTACAAGGAAGGGAAATCATGCAAGGAGACATGCATTGCGGCAGCGAGGGATTGGGCTGCATGGCCACGAATTGGCCATGAAAACCTCCCTAAGTGTACTTATAGCTAAACTACTACACTAAGAAGAAAAAGGGAAAAACCGGCATTTGCACTGTAAAGGCCCTTTCGACAGGAAATAATTAAAAGATTGTTTCATGCATTATCAGAAAATGCTACAGGAGACAGATGGGTGGAAACCATGCTCTTTATTAGTAGATAGAGAAAATACTAGTAGAGAAGGGGCTGGGCATCTTGATTATGTGGCACTGGCTTAAACAACTGATGTTTGCACATCAACTGTTGAAAATTAACTGTTTTAAGTAGTGACATTTTCATTTCCAAATGTGTGCAGAAAATAATATAGGTTAGAAAATTAAATTTTGCATGTACTTTTATAGAATTCTATTCATATCTAAAAGAAAAAATTTATTGTTAATGATTTTTGCCTATCTGCACAAAAATTATACAGTTAATTATCATATTAAAATAAACAAGTGTCAGAGTGAACTCTAGTCGAGAGTTTTTGAACTGGTAGCACACATTGGTTTCCCGGTTATTTTGTTGGTTTCATTTCATTCTGTTGTATTCTGATGTCGTCCCAGTGGTTTCCACTGGTTTTTGTTGTGTTATGATGGTTTTTATTGTATTTCACCCTGTTGGTTTCTGAAAAAATCCTATTCTTATACTTTCATTTCTGTTGTGTTTTGTGGTTTTCTGTTGTACTTATAGTGGTTGCGATTGGTCTCCATTGTATTCTGTTGAATTAGGTTGGTTTGTGTCAATTTCCTTTCTGTTGTATTCTGATGTATTCCCAGTGGTTTGTATCCACATCTGTTGTGTTGTGTGGTTTTCTGTTGNTCTGTTGTACTTATAGTGGTTGCCATTGGTCTCCATTGTATTCTGTTGAATTAGGTTGGTTTGTGTCAATTTCCTTTCTGTTGTATTCTGATCTATTCCCAGTGGTTTGTATCCACATCTGTTGTGTTGTGTGGTTTTCTGTTGTATTTCTAGTGGTTTCCATTGGTTTCTTTTGTATTTTGTTGGTTTCTGTCTCATTTCATTCTGTTGTATTCCCAGTAATTTCTATTGATGTCTAATGCAAGGATAATGGGTAGTCAGTTGGAAACACAAGAAAAAGAACTTAAGTCTTCTGATGGGCGAGGCTATAGAACTATGGATTTGCTGGCCAATATCAGACTGCTTATCAATCTGAATGAGATATGGCAATCAAAATAAAGTTCTACGCCATTTATTTAAACAAAAAAGATTATATTAATCAAAAACTTTTGCTAACTCAAGTTTTCAGCACCCTCCCCACCCTTTGTTGATTAGGTTTACGTTAGCATGGGAGGGAACCATGGTCCCAATCGCGGCCATTTTTGCCCTGTCCCAGTCAAACCGCGAGCATGGGTCCTTGTAGTTAGAACTATCCTGCATGCCTAGGATTATGAGACTCTGCCATGACATGCATTCAGGTCCTATCCCTGCTCAGGACATTCGACTCTCCTCTTACTTTTAAGGTAGGTTAGAAAAAAACTGAGCCAGCAAGTGTTGACACCAGCCGACTATCGCTGGCGAGCTCACGCCTTTTATTTTAAGTTTTCAGGAATCTACACGTGATTCTGGAAGGGGAAGAGGGGTCCAGTCGCGCCACTCCCTTCAGCGCAAAACAAAATATAAGTATAGTCCCGCCCCCTCTCTACTAGTCTTTCAAGACTCACTAATAAAGAGCACAGCAACCTATATGTCTCCTGTAGCATTATATCCTAATGCATGTAACAATTTTGAATTATTTCCTGTCGAGAGGGCTTTTGCGGTGCCTATGCCGGTTTTTCTCTCTCTCGTCTAAGTTATAGGTTAAATATAAGTATACTCATGATGGTAGCCATGACCCCAATTCGCAGCCATGGCTGCTCAATCCCTGTCTGCCGCGATGCATGCCTCCTTGCATGAATGCCCTTGTCTGTAGGTATTGAGGCTTGGCACTTAACTCCCATCCCTACCTTGGACGCACGCTAACACTTAGAATTGAGGTAGGCTAGGAAAAATAATCTCCCACCTGCTGCTACCATCATCGTTACTTACTAAAGTCACTTGCCTTAAAGTGTACAGTATATTAGTCTGGAATTTTCGCATTACCAAGCAGATGATGTCGGCAAGCTGTCTTAGCGGGCAGAAAATAATTTCGGCGATCATCGCGTTTAGTTGGCTACGCTCACTCGCAGCCCTGGATATGGAAAACAATCTCACTTTTTTGCCGAAAGAGTTCCTGAGCTGACGTACGCGCACCACGAAGTTCGGTACGTGTGCATAAGACTACCCGCATACCTACAGAAGGACGAAGATATTTACGACTGTCTGCCAAGGAGGCTGCACCACCTCAGTTCCAGACACCCCACATTCCTGTGGCTGGTGCAAGGCACGGACGGCATCATGCAGCAGCAGTAGCCCTCGTCACAACCTCCACCTTTGTCATGAATTCGTCGCCCACCACCCACAACAAAATATTGACCACTGCAAATACAGACGCGGAGGTCCCCAGCCTCAAGGAAAAAGCCCCCGTACTGCGGAAAAAAAAATCAATATCTCCACAGACCAGGCGACTGCCGACCTCATTGCAGCTGATCACATCACATCTGTGACCCAGCATCAGGACCACCTGGCTCCCACCTCACCTCAGCGACATGCGACTACTGGCTTCCAGCATCAGCAGCAATTCTTTGACGCCTGCCACAGCTACTCCGAACGCACCACCACCACCACCACCTACGATGAACCAAGTGATGTAAACTAGCTCCTATCTGCCAGGCAAAGTCTAATGTTATCACAACGTCATTCCAAACTTCAGAAGAGTTGAGTATTGGCAGGGCGACACACCATACGAGGACGCCATTAGAAACATAGAAGCCTGCGATGGTGGCGCCTCTACTATGCCCTGGTACCTGCCTGCAATGTGAGCTTCACGAATGCCAAAGGCAAGCCAAAAGTTTATTTTATGGACACAATCCGATGCGATGGCCAAACCAGCACATTGTACAACATGAGGCCAGACGTAGCCCTACCATGCACCACCGATGAACTGTTGGAGCTGAACGAGGAAGAAACAATCATCATTAAAGAAGGCATACAGCGTAGACACTACGAAACACGAAGAGGGTACCACAAAACGGCGATTCCTTCAGCGAAGAATGCGATGGCGATACGCATAGAATCGTATTGGACGAAGAAGCAGACGTGGTCCCATTCGTCGAGTGGGCGATGCGCGACAACCTTCCGTGCAAGGTGAAGACGAGCGAGGATGCAGAAGGACCGTGGATGTGAAAAAAACTTCTGACAATGTAGTGCATACTATGCCTAGTGATGAGTACAAAAAATTGTGGCGAGGGCGCAAAATTGGTTTGTGCAAAATGTAGTGGGCGACACAGTTTTCCAGAAACACATTCATATGTGCGTGTTTAGCAAACGCAAACGGAATAGTTGTCCACCGAGATCCTTTTTCAGCTTACCGAAAACATGGAAATCGCCTGGTGATAAGTCGGNGGAGGATGTTGCCATACCTCCCACTTGAATCGCTGCAGCAGTTCGGACGTTTGGCGGGCCGTGTGAGGTGTTGCGTTATCGTGCAACAAAATCACACCGGCGCTCAATTTTCCCCGGCGCTTCTTTTTAAATGCTTTACGCAACNGCTTTACGCAACCGGTTCAACGATGAGGAGGTGAAAGCAGCTGTCTCCGGGTGGTTACATAGCGCTGGAGGAGATGTCTACGCATCCGGAATCGAAAAGTTGGCTGACCGTTCCGAGAAATGTTTACAGTCTCTTGGGGACTATGTGGAAAAGTGAACTTACATTGTATGTTGTCATAGCCGTGTTGCCTATGTATAGGTGGTTTCATACATGGCCATAACATGGAAGTGTAACTTATTTATTGATTTGCCCTCGTAATATTCATGTAATGCCTGATGAAGAGCCACGTGGGCGCAGTATCCATAACATACTTGTTTTACTTATTCATATGTACCTGGAAAGTTCTTGTGTGCCCACGTGGGGGTTTGCATCGCGTGCCAACACATTAGTGTTACTGCGTCTTGCCCCTAGCAGTCTGTCGTCGCACTCGTGTTGTGAAATTCCAATCACCTCGTGACAAGAGACGTGTGTAAATTCTTCGTATTGTTTACCGTGAGATCGGCGCTCGATTAGAATACCTTTCACCATACATTTGGACGGCTTGCTTGGCATTTCTGCCACACTCACCGTAAATAAATAGAGCATCGAGTTTTTTCCTCATTCGTGAACTTCAATGCATACGCAAAGCCAAGTCACACACTGGCACCTCACTTACTACAGCAGATTACGAGGACTGGTGCTGCGCTGCTGTAGGAAGCGGACCCGCCAGGATGAGTTTCGGCGCGTGTTGTTTACGTACAGCTGAGAGTACAAGTCCAATACCCCATGCTACCGGCCTATTTTACTCTTGTACATCTGCAAATTATTTCTTGGCATTTCTGCGATATTTTCTATTGCAAATGCTATATCACTGAATTCCTCTTTGCACGTACTTTCGGATGCAGTTGAAAAGAATGTTTCCTGTAAAAAAAAAAACCACAAATGGTTTAATTTCTCTGCCCATAAACGTGTTACGAATAATCACTATGCGGCAAATTACTTACCCCCGTACGTACTATAATTTGGCGAAAACCACATTTCGTGATCTGCAACCGCTGCGGAAATTTTGGAGGTGTCCACATTAGGTAAACCATCTTGTATACCCCTTCTAGTCATACAGGAAATCGTTTCTCATTTGTTATTCATGTTTCGTAAGTTATGTTATTACACAAGCCTTTATCAATAAAACCTATGCAATTTTTATAAGAAGTCTGTGCCTTGCGATCTACTGTCTCCCATCTGGTAGTTAATGTTTGAGTAATAAGTTGAAAGGTAATTATTTTCTGATTTACAGTATTGTCACTTGACATCCCGTAATGAACGGCGACTAATAGGTTTTGATCCTATCGAGAACTGGAGCGAGCTGCGTAAGTTAGATATTTACTATTGCTCGTAATTCTACGTGGGATCCGTTTATGTCAGCTGTACCGGTAGTAAGGTAAGTGTAGGTTTATCCCAGAGAAGCCGGCATGAAGCAATATTATCAAATGTATTCTGTTCCCTTTCGTGATTGTCATTTAAAAAATCAACATAATGCACAATACACAATAAAAAGTATTGGCACGAAGTACCTTAATATTATTACAAACAACATAATGTAATATTTAAATAAACAAGAAAAATAATATCTAACTAAACCAAAGTGACTGGTGAAAAAAAAAAGTACATTGATGCGCCACTTGAGAACTTTTCCCCCAGCTTTCTCCAACACTTTGGTAGAATGGAACCACATACATCATAGCCTACAGTAAAGCGATTAAGTGATAACTACCAAGTCAACTACAAGTTCAAGTATGTTTCATTGTTCTAAAAAAAATATTTTATCCTGTTTTTTTTAACAAACACATTATTTATATTTCTTTAACTGTTTTAATATAATATATAACACACTCCGCCACTGCACTGATGGATAAATTCATTATTTTCAATGTTGCAGCAAACTAAGTTTTAATGGGAATTGTACCGTACAGGCACAATTTGGTGTATAACTTATTTACACCTTAGAATCGACGAATGGTCAATATAACCGTTAAAAGCTATGCACAACATTTTTTTAAAACAACAAATGGTTGTATTAGATACCGTTTTCCAGCTGCAATGCAACATACTTTCAGCGAAGTGCGCAGAGAGAGAGAGGGGTGAGGCACAACAGTACCTGGCAGGTGGCTGCCGACGTGGTATATCTTGCGTGTGTACTGACCACAGCCTCCCGGCCCATTCTCGTAGGGCTCATTCACCATGATCTCCACCCCACTGCCAGCTCCTTTACTCTCCTCCCGGCTTTTCTTCTGTAACACACATGCACAACGCCTTCAGCAGCTCCGAGTTGGCACATTTCAACACCGTCAGTTCCAGCTCACAAAACACCACTCTCCATTGCAAAGTGTAAACAACTCATTTTTCTGGACGCTAAACTACCTATGTGCTTGTGATGAGCCACCTTTAAGGACAACCTGTATATTGCAACTTGCAGCTCGAGAAAATGCACACAGGAGCCAAGTAACATTAAATACAGCGGTACTCCGTTACTTTTTCACTCTTCAAGGTAACAAAATGCACAAGTCATAAAAAGAGATGAATTTATTCTGTATGAGTCTTTTATTGCAACAAATAAATTAAATGTGAAACACACAAATGTGTACAATCTAGGTGTGTAAAACTGTGAACCATTCGTATGTGTGCAGGCTTCCTTAGCATATTTTTCACTCCAACGAAGGTATGATGTTTCTTCTGTTTTCTTCACTTGTCAATTCGGCAACTTTAGGCCTGCCAGACCTGTCTAAGCCTTTAACATCTGGCAGGCATAGCCATCTGTGGCCGAGCAAACTATTACATGAATGTTGCGTGAGTTGGTGTTAATTTTACTTTAACAACACGCATTGTCACTGTGCTACAACTGTACGGATAACTGCTGTTTCAAGAAGAGAAATTTCATTTGGTTTCATTAACTATACGTTATAGGAAAAATTTTACTTTCCCTATGCTTTAATATTAGTAACTTTAAACAGATTGTTTCCTTGGAATAAATTATTTCAATATATGAATGAAAGTTATTCCTCTGAATTGCTTGACAACTCTCCAAGCAGTTTTAGTAAACATGACTTTCTTTAAAGACATAATTTAGTATTCTACATTTGTTTGTTATTTTTCATTTATTCCCTAGAGGGTAGGAAGTATTTTTTGAAAGTCTATTAAANTTAGTATTCTACATTTGTTTGTTATTTTTCATTTATTCCCTAGAGGGTAGGAAGTATTTTTTGAAAGTCTATTAAACAAATGCACGAAAGAAAATATACCGGTTATCTCTCGTCTCGCCATTGCTGGTTGGCGGAGGGATGACAACATAAGTAAGGCAGAAAAAAAAANAATATACCGGTTATCTCTCGTCTCGCCATTGCTGGTTGGCGGAGGGATGACAACATAAGTAAGGCAGAAAAAAAAAAACAGAACTTAATTTTCTTTAACTGGAAGTGTGAGTAAGAGTGAGAACTTTTAGGTGATTTATTTAGTANAAAAAAAAAACCACAAATGGTTTAATTTCTCTGCCCATAAACGTGTTACGAATAATCACTATGCGGCAAATTACTTACCCCCGTACGTACTATAATTTGGCGAAAACCACATTTCGTGATCTGCAACCGCTGCGGAAATTTTGGAGGTGTCCACATTAGGTAAACCATCTTGTATACCCCTTCTAGTCATACAGGAAATCGTTTCTCATTTGTTATTCATGTTTCGTAAGTTATGTTACTACACAAGCCTTTATCAATAAAACCTATGCAATTTTTATAAGAAGTCTGTGCCTTGCGATCCNGTAAGTTATGTTACTACACAAGCCTTTATCAATAAAACCTATGCAATTTTTATAAGAAGTCTGTGCCTTGCGATCCAATGTCTCCCATCTGGAAGTTAATGCTTGAGTAATAAGTTGAAAGGTAATTATTTTCTGATTTACAGTATTGTCACTTGACATCCCGTAATGAACGGCGACTTATAGGTTTTGATCATCTCGAGAACTGGAGCGAGCTGCGTAAGTTAGATATTTACTATTGCTCGTAATTCTACGTGGGATCCGTTTGTGTCAGTTGTGCCGGTAGTAAGGTAAGTGTAGGTTTATCCCAGAGAAGCCGGCATGAAGCAATATTATCAAATGTATTCTGTTCCCCTTCGTGACTGTCATTTAAAAAAATCAACATAATGCACAATACACAATAAAAAGTATTGGCACGAAGTTCATGATTTTTTTTATTGAAATCAACATAATGTAATATTTAAATAAACAAGAAAAATAATATCTAACTAAACCAAAGTGACTGGTGAAAAAAAAAAGTACATTGATGCGCCACTTGAGAACTTTTCCCCCAGCTTTCTCCAACACTTTGGTAGAATGGAACCACATACATCATAGCCTACAGTAAAGCGATTAAGTGATAACTACCAAGTCAACTACAAGTTCAAGTATGTTTCATTGTTTAAAAAAAATATTTTATCCTGTTTTTTTAACAAACACATTATTTATATTTATTTTACTGTTTTAACATAATATATAACACACTCCGCCACTGCACTGATCGATAAATTCATTATTTTCAATGTTGCAGCAAACTAAGTTTTAATGGGAATTGTACCCTACAGGTACAATTTGGTGTATAACTTATTTACACCTTAGAATCGACGAAAACAATACGTTATGGTCAATATAACCGTCAAAAGCTATGCACAAAATTATTTTTTAACAACAAATGGTTGTATTAGATACCGTTTTCCAGCTGCAATGCAACATACTTTCAGCGAAGTGCGCAGAGAGAGAGGGAGGGGTGAGGCACAACAGTACCTGGCAGGTGGCTGCCGACGTGGTATATCTTGCGTGTGTACTGACCACAGCCTCCCGGCCCATTCTCGTAGGGCTCATTCACCATGATCTCCACCCCACTGCCAGCTCCTTTACTCTCCTCCCGGCTTTTCTTCTGTAACACACATGCACAACGCCTTCAGCAGCTCCGAGTTGGCACATTTCAACACCGTCAGTTCCAGCTCACAAAACACCACTCTCCATTGCAAAGTGTAAACAACTCATTTTTCTGGACGCTAAACTACCTATGTGCTTGTGATGAGCCACCTTTAAGGACAACCTGTATATTACAACTTGCAGCTCGAGAAAATGCACACAGGAGCCAAGTCACATTAAATACAGAGGTACTCCGTTTCTTTTTCACTCTTAAAGGTAACAAAATGCACAAGTCATAAAAAGAGATGAATTTATTCTGTATGAGTCTTTTATTGCAACAAATAAATTAAATGCGAAACACACAAATGTGTACAATCTAGGTGTGTAAAACTGTGAACCATTCGTATGTGTGCAGGCTTCCTTAGCATATTTTTCACTCCAACGAAGGTATAATGTTTCTTCTGTTTTCTTCACTTGTCAATTCGGCAACTTTAGACCTGCCAGACCTGTCTAAGCCTTTAACATCTGGCAGGCATAGCCATCTGTGGCCGAGCAAACTATTACATGAATGTTGCGTGAGTTGGTGTTAATTTTACTTTAACAACACGCATTGTCACTGTGCTACAACTGTACGGATAACTGCTGTTTCAAGAAGAGAAATTTCATTTGGTTTCATTAACTTTACGTTATAGGAAAAATTTTACTTTCCCTATGCTTTAATATTAGTAACTTTAAACAGATGGTTTCCTTGGAATAAATTATTTCAATATATGAATGAAAGTTATTCCTCTGAATTGCTTGACAACTCTCCAAGCAGTTTTAGTAAACATGACTTTCTTTAAAGACATAAGTTAGTATTCTACATTTGTTTGTTATTTTTCATTTATTCCCTAGAGGGTAGGAAGTATTTTTTGAAAGTCTATTAAACAAATGCACGAAAGAAAATATACCGGTTATCTCTCGTCTCGCCATTGCTGGTTGGCGGAGGGATGACAACATAAGTAAGGCAGAAAAAAAAACAGAACTTAATTTTCTTTAACTGGAAGTGTGAGTAAGAGTGAGAACTTTTAGGTGATTTATTTAGTAAAAAACTTAACGTACGTGGGTAGCATCCGTGGCTTAACTTCTATCATTAATTCGGGCTGAAACTTATATTCTACAAAATTATTTTCCACCCACGTACGTAGCCACAAGGGTGTAAACGACTACGTGTCTGCTTTCTTCGTAATTCTCTACGTACGCAGTCCATCTAAATCGCCGCAAGATATTTTAAATTTCATCCTCGATAACAAAGTCGAGTAATATTTGTCCAAATTGTCGGAGAAGAAGAAGAATGGGGAAAAAACATCTTGATAAACTTTGAATTTCAACCTTTGAATTTCGACCTTCTGACTTCTACTGAAATGTTACAAAGTATGCAAAGAAAGTGATTCACACGCTAGGATTAAAATAGAGAATTACGGACTGAAAGACTATGATATATATGCATCTGAGGCATTTGAGAATGTTTCCTATAAATGTGCATATTCCAGTGGCTGGGCTCAGGAATAGAAGAGGAAACATAAATCATAAAAAATAACTAAACCTGAACAACTGTGAGAAACAATAGAGAATTCCATATTGATGCAGTGTAGAATTTAAGAAAAGTACATGAAAATAGAAAAAAAAAAAAATTTATATATATATATATATAAAGATACAATTAGTAGCTCCTGTATGTAGTTAAAACAGAAACACACGTGCATACAGCACGTATCTCGGATGGTAACTACAAGAGCTGCATTAGGCAAAGCAGTAAATAAAAACTAGAAGTGGAGCAAATCAATGTGAATGAATAATAAATCTCAACAACAAATACAGTTATTAAAATAAGTATGTTTATATAAATTTCAGAAAGCATTATATTGTTTGGATTAAGCTTATTGCTGCATAAAAAGTTTTTCTTGGTGTATGAAAAGAACTAGTTTCCAAAATTCTTCCAATGACTGCGGCCAGCATACAAAAAAACGAACCAAAGTAATGTATCCGTAATAAATTCCGTAAATTTTTAGATCCAGATTGAAAGTCTTACACTGGTGAAAGTGAACGTAAAATTCATACTTGAATGTGAAATGAAAAACAAGGAGATGGCGTGAAAAGGTTTCTCAGGTATGGAATAAAAGTAATTACCAGGAAGAAAAATAGCAGACTACTGATCAAAATAACTACATAATGAAAGCACTTACAAGTTTCAGAAGGAAGATGTAAAAAAAAAATCTACACCAGTCGAAAGTGTATTTAAATTGGAGAATTTCAAACATACAAGAAATTATAATCACTTATATGTAACCTAGCTTTGTATATGCGATGGCAGGGAGTAGACCTGGCATATACTTTACCATGAATTACTTGTTTTTATTAGTTCCGAAAAATCCATTGCAGCAATACATCATCAATACCTCGTCGAGACTGCACACTATGTACTTGTCTTCACGAAAGAGGAACCTCCAGAACAGATAGGCTGTACGGATGCTACACATGACGACGATGCTAGGAGGCTACTGTTTCTGGCTGGGTAAATTTATTATTTCATGGATGAAAAAAAAAAAAAAAAATCTTACGAGACTCTCGACTTGCCAAGTTTAAAAAGTAGTACTCGAGGCATTTCGGATGAAAAACTGATGATGAACGAAAAAAAGGAAATAAAAATCCACCAATAAATTTTTCGATGACAGCTAGTAAGCGACAACATTTGCAAAGAATGTGGAAACCAAAAGGTTAAAACATATACCTTAACAACACATAATTTTGTTAAGGAGCTTGTGTCTTATGGCAAAATTCAAACTCAACTTGACACCAATTATCATTCATCCATNCACATAATTTTGTTAAGGAGCTTGTGTCTTATGGCAAAATTCAAACTCAACTTGACACCAATTATCATTCATCCATTTTTGACGGACATGTTCACCAAGAGAAGAAATGTGGACCTATAAACAACTTATTTTCAGCCGATTTGGGATTTCGCGAGCACGTGGACTACTGCAGAGCAGGGGCTCAAGTGGGTAGCATTTCGCAATCGCGAAGCTTTTGCTGGTTCTGGGAATAGAAGCCTCTGGCAGGCATAATTTCGTCACGTTCAGGGTCGAAGCGCTGCCGCAATGGTCTCCGTTTCGGCGGCCAGCCGAGCGAACTGGAAGTTTGGAATTTAGAGCAGAGTGCTGCCGTCGACTGGCTGGCCTCGGCGGCATTCGGACGTTAGCCTCTCGCGGGTAAGCGTAACTCACGGTGGGTTCCACTACAATCATGCATTCCATATGACAGGTTCTGGTAGGACCAAGAGTTCAAACAGTTGGTCACGAGTTCGTTTCTTTAATGAGCTCTTGCCACGCGCCAGGGGTGCTGCGTGGTCGTCTGTGGGTTGTCTGCCATCGGCGTGTAGTCCTCTTCTGCGGGTGCCGTTGTGTGGCTAAATATGGACTGCATCACGAAAACATTAAGTTCACTTCCAGTGATTATTTTCAAAAATTGCGATACAGACCACTCGTTGGATTTAAAAATTTAATTCCGCTCTGCGAGAATGGGGTANTGATTATTTTCAAAAATTGCGATACAGACCACTCGTTGGATTTAAAAATTTAATTCCGCTCTGCGAGAATGGGGTACCGATGGAATTTAAATTTCGTTTCGGATTGTAAATGAAGTACAAATCTTTGGAAAGTTTCAATTTTTTGACATTTTTAACGACTGATTTTGGTACATCCACAAACTCCAAATCCAGCAAATCCATTTAAATCTAACATCCAATAACTTAACTCCATCCTCTTACCCGAGACCACTCCCTTCCAAGAANTGATTATTTTCAAAAATTGCGATACAGACCACTCGTTGGATTTAAAAATTTAATTCCGCTCTGCGAGAATGGGGTGCCGATGGAATTTAAATTTCGTTTCGGATTGTAAATGAAGTACAAATCTTTGGAAAGTTTCAATTTTTTGACATTTTTAACGACTGATTTTGGTACATCCACAAACTCCAACTCCAGCAAATCCATTTAAATCTAACATCCAATAACTTAACTCCATCCTCTTACCCGAGACCACTCCCTTCCAAGAANTCCAGCAAATCCATTTAAATCTAACATCCAATAACTTAACTCCATCCTCTTACCCGAGACCACTCCCTTCCAAGAATGCATCCCAAACAAAAAATGCAATAGCACCCGGAAGCCACCTTCCAGTCCACCACGCAATAATAATTCAGTTTCTAAGAACCGTAGCAATCGGGAAGGAAAAAAAAGGGAGGGGGTGATAAAGAAAGTGTAAATAAGATAATCAATAAAAGTCTTGTGCTCAGGAAAATTTTTTGGACGTAGCAGAAACTCTCTCCCGGCTCCTCTTTTTTTTAAAATAAAAAATATAAAAATGCTGTGTGAGTCAAATACATGATTGAGTTCTCGGCAGGCTGCTCAAGCTTACTGGCAGTGTATATTTTATAATTTTGTCAGCACTGTCGTTAAGCCATGCTGACAAGTGTCACATCAGGTGCTGCATGAAGAGACGATACGTCACACAACACGTTCAATATCAGTGTCGACATCTAACAGCTATTACTGTGTGCTATGGGGCAGTAAGCACTCACCGCGATCATGTAGAGTTGCGCTATACGATACTCCTCGACGGTGAGGGGCAGCGGTATGCGGTACTCCTTGATCAGCATGCTGGTGGTTAGCTACCGCCTCGCCAACACACCATCACTGCAACACAAGTATACACTCCTACGCGTCACATCACTATTGCCTGCATTTACACACACTACTTGAGCATCAAGCTATGCACACACACATTTAAACTCGTGGAAATACATAAGGATTCATACACTGCAATGTAGAGAAATATACTTTATTTTTTACCAATACGTAAACAAAGAAACACTTTGTATTTTTGAACAGCCATATTACATTTACAACTATAGCTATGCANTTAAACTCGTGGAAATACATAAGGATTCATACACTGCAATGTAGAGAAATATACTTTATTTTTTACCAATACGTAAACAAAGAAACACTTTGTATTTTTGAACAGCCATATTACATTTACAACTATAGCTATGCACATACACAAATATAAAAAAAATAAGCATTCACAAAAGGTAATAAAGAAACTTAATTTAAATTGTCGTTTTACACTGGGACTGAAAATAAAACATGTGACAATGCCAAAAATGTTTTAATACTTCGTATGCATACTACTCCTATGTATCACTACTCTCAAACTCTTTGGCACGGAATGGACCAATTTTCTTGCTGTCGNTTCGTATGCATACTACTCCTATGTATCACTACTCTCAAACTCTTTGGCACGGAATGGACCAATTTTCTTGCTGTCGTGGATATAACAATTTGTCATTCTTGTAACAGGCATTCTTCCAAAGTCGTCTTACTGCTTATTTAGTGTTTTCTGACTTCTTTTCGAGTTCACTCCACAGGTGCTAGATTGGGTTCAGAATTGGATTCTGTGCTGGAGTGTTGAGAGTGTGTAGTGTGTGGTACATCAACCACAGACAGACAATTTCTGCTGTATGTTTCAAATCACTGTCTGTTGAAAGTCAATATCTCTGGAAATACCTTAAAAATTTACACTTGTCCTTAGTTCTCTTTGAGAGTATTAAAATATACTAATCTGCCCAAGTTACCTTCAATAAATTTAAGTTTCCCAACACCAGAGGCTGCCATACCATGACGCCCCCACCACCACACTTCATCGTGGCTTGAATGATTTTAGAGCCTCGTTTTGTATTTAGTCTCCTGGCCAAGATATTAAAATAGTTTTTAAAACTATTCAATTTCCACTTTCATCAGTAAATAATATCTTACCCCAGAAATACATTGTCTTGGCTACGCACTGATTGTAAATTCAAATATTCGTTTTTTTGTTCTTTTTACTGATATAGGATTTTATTATCGGTACCCTGGCTCTGTAGTCCGAACGGTTAAGAATTATACGAATTTATCTTTAAGTGATGTAATTTTCAAATTGATCATTCACGCATACAGATACTACCAATTTAGGGTTTTTCATTATTATTCTTAGTAGTATTGTATGTACTCTTGTAGAAAGTTTCTGTGGACGACCTCTTATTTCACCGCCGGATTAGTGATTTTTGTCATTATACCGCTTAATGATAGACTGCTCAGTCACTCGACTTCTTTTGATTACACTATCAATTTCTGAATACTTTTTGTGAGATATTGGGATACAACATTCTGTTGCTTCCTTCGCTTTGCGGCCAATTTTGCTGTTCCACAGTAATTAATTCTTATCAGCTGGTACATTCTCAGTACGCCACAGGAAATGGCGTACCATAACATACATTATGGATTGTATCAGTATTTTTTTTGTTTACAAATACTCTACTGTATGAATACTTTTTACAGGTTGAACGCAGTACGAATCGTAATATATTTTATTTTAATATAACATGTTAGTGGAATACTGAAAGCTGTGTTATGTTATGCTACATCATGCTAATACGAGCCCAGCTGAGTTTCATACTTAACGATTAAAATAAGAGTAATTTGTTTTGCAGCTGATAGTATTTGAATACTTATTTACACGGCTGTACATTTTCATTCTCTACATTTATATACAGAATGTTCTGTGACTCAACCGACATACTTCGGCAGTGTGTTATGCATATCATTGGCAACAAAAAAAGTCATATGCACAAGTAGGCTATGCAGCCCCAATTCAGAGTTACAGAGACGTAAATGCAATAAAAACACGAATTGGAATTACTGAATATCTTTAATACATTTCCTTACATTCATGTTGCAAGTCCTACACAAGCTGTTCAAAATGTGCCCAATATGACCGTAGGCAGGCTGCTGGCGTGGCCAGTCTTTGTTAGAGTGTCAAGGCGAGTGGTTGTGGAACAACGCCAGGAAAGTTTACACGTGCAGAGTACGCAGACATGGTGCTTGTTTACGGATACCGTGACAGGGCTGCCGCTGCATTCCTGAATGCTGAGTATCCGCGCAGGTGGATCGGAAGAGGTGGGTCAGTTCCACGGCCGGCGTGCTCTCCGGACCTCTCCCCGTGACGTTTTCTTCTGGGGCTTCCTGAAGAGCAGCGTTTACAGCAGACGGCGACCAGACACACGAGACCAGTTGCTACAGGCGATAACAGACACCACTAATCAACCCTGAAATGAACTTACACGCATGCAGTGGCAACACGCCATGGTACAACGTATCGCAGCTTGCTTACGGTCTATGATGCTAATTTTGAAATAGCTTGTGTGAGACGTTCAACATGAATGTAGTCAACTGCATTAACGATATTCAGTAATTCCAAAATGTGTTTTTATTGCATTTACGTACCTGTAGCTCTGAAATGGGGCTGCTTAACCTACTTGTCTATATTACATTTTTTGTTGCCANGCCTGTAGCTCTGAAATGGGGCTGCTTAACCTACTTGTCTATATTACATTTTTTGTTGCCAATTATCTGTAGGTATAACACGCTGCCGAAGTATGTCGGCTGAGTCGCGGAATACGTTGTATATGCCCTGTCGTTCTTCGCCAAAATAAACTTAACTTTTAACGGCTGGGAAATTTGATGATTCACTTTTAGTTTGCGACGTACCACATGAGAATCATAAGCAGAGAGTGCATGTTTTATTTCAATCTGCAAGTTTGAGTTTGATGACACCTGTAAAAGCGTTTTCTCTCCCCCGACAATTAAGTTAGTTATAACTGTTTGGCACAGTTGCGACAAGTGTGACTTCACCAAAATAATATTACTGATTATGTCTAACGGTAGACTGAGNTAACTGTTTGGCACAGTTGCGACAAGTGTGACTTCACCAAAATAATATTACTGATTATGTCTAACGGTAGACTGAGTGGAGAGTGGTATATTGCAAGGTAAAATGTAGCTTCATACAAAAGGGGAGGTTTATCACACAGAGAATGAGGTATTCTGCTTTATTATTCACTTAACATGCTATGTGCGTGTGGCGGCACTACCAATACGTAACTAGTACTAATTTTGTCATCTGTATTGTACACTGACTCGTTCTCAACCAGTGATGACTATAAAAAAAATTAGATATTTCACTTGCATATTCAAACGACCAATGACATGCAAGCACTAAATTCATATTTGCCTTATTTCCAAAACAAAAGTAGGTTTATGTCATCACCTTCCCTTCTCCCTCTCCCCACTATAGTGTGCGCGCGTGCGTATGTATTCCAAAAACTTTTCTNTTTATGTCATCACCTTCCCTTCTCCCTCTCCCCACTATAGTGTGCGCGCGTGCGTATGTATTCCAAAAACTTTTCCAGATGGCATAAGCTTGCGCAAGTTTGCCATTTTACTTGAATTTGACTTGCCTAGCAAACTTATTCATATGATGTGTTATTCAAGCCAAATTTATAGCAAATGAAACATACTTGTTAACGGCAAGCTTACAGATTGCTTGAATTATACTCGCACCTTGCCAAGGCAAGCTTGCAGCACATGTAACTAATCAAGCTTACTACAAGCTTGACACATGTATGTAGACTTGCTTAGCTCGATTCAAGCTTTCTGCCTTACACAAGATTGCTGTAAGCTTACAGGCTTGTCATAACAAGATTCGTTTAAGCTTGAATCAAGTTAATTATGCTAGGTTTAAATTCACATTCATTAAGATAGCGTCAACTGGAATATAATATGTTTCTTTATATTCTACAGAAATTACTTAAACTAATATTCTAAATTAACATACCAATAGTACTGTTACAGACAGCATGAATCAAGTAATTAAAAATGCATAAGTTGCTTATTTTCTATAGTCTCTTATTTTCAAAGCTGCGATGTTATGAGTAGCCAGAAAATAGAGGTCCCACTCCACCTGGCTAGAAACGGGGAGCAGGGAGCCAGAGATAGTATGACATAGCTGGAGACGATGGTGTTCGCTATCGTCGAAGCTGTCACGAATTTCTTACGATTTTTTTTTTGTTTTTGAAAAATATTTTGGAGGGGGGAGGGGAATTTATTTTTAATTTATTATATTTTTTTTTAAATTTAAATTTGACCTTGACCTTATAATATGTAAACAAAATGGCCGTCGTCTAAGCAGAATGCAAGAGCATGGTGTTTATGCACTAGCCTACACAATGGCTGCCATCCCGGGATCCTTCGATAGGCGACTGAGTTCGAGCCTTAGAACTATACAAACTATTAATTCTCTTTCGGACTTTGACAAAATCTGGTAATTTACTTTTCCTAGTGATGGACGTGAACCTAATATTAGCATGGTTATGATAAATGAATGACACTGAAGTAATAATAATAATTTATATATTTTACCCTTCTTTAACAGATGTAAGAGACGAGTCATACAGTCTCATTAAACATAATTATTCCAGCATGTAGGTCACGTGTGTGTGTGCATACATGTTACTTGTAGTCTGTGTATGACTAGCCTAGTTGCTATGACCTTCAGCATACATAGTACTNGTGTGTGTGCATACATGTTACTTGTAGTCTGTGTATGACTAGCCTAGTTGCTATGACCTTCAGCATACATAGTACTTGCACCTTGTTTATGATCCGTCTCTCACCCTACGACGACTGCTGACTCTCTCTCTCTGTAGAGTATATAATAATTGTTATCATTCTGTCTGTTTCAGTTGCTATTCGACAAGTGAACAGTGGCTAAGGTGAATGTGCTCTTCATCTTCGGCGATGGAAAATAATCGGGAAATGTATTTGTTTTGTTACTGTAAGAAGACTTTTTTTCTCAAATACTGTCATGCTCGACGAGCATGGGACTTGCCACCACTAGATTGTCAGGTGAAAGGATGCTGGAAGGAATATGAGAAAAACCGAAGTGGAATGGTAGAGCATGAAACATGTCTCAGTCAGGGTGCCAGATAAAAGGTTGTTAGAAGGAATATGATAAAACCCAGGTGGAATTACTGCTGTACTAACCAGGATGGTCTGGTATTGTCTCGTACTATCTAAAGTCTCGTAGAGTATCTGACACTTGTGCAATATGCGCTGGTTGGCTGGTAAGTACTTATAACTAGTTTACTTTAGATTTTTTATAGTTTTTATATCTGTTTGCGATGGTACGTGGTAGTGTTGACCTTATCGTTCTCCATACTTCACGACTCTGTCATAGTATTTTACTTTAGTCTAATGTTACATATGTTGTTCGTTGCTTGGTTGAATTTGTCTCTCTGTAGCATAGTTCGGACGTCGGATGTACGTGAGAAAGATAGTTTTACTATTTATTTTGCGGTACTAACCAAGNTCTCTGTAGCATAGTTCGGACGTCGGATGTACGTGAGAAAGATAGTTTTACTATTTATTTTGCGGTACTAACCAAGACTACCATGCTAGCCAGATGCACAGCGTTGTCAAGCATCGTGTGATGTGCTGTATAGTGCTCGTCACTTGTACAATATATGTTGGTAGGTGATAATAACTACTTTTCTTTTATTTTTATGCCGGCTAGTATCAACATTTCGAGAGAGTATTTTTTTCGGTCTAACGTAATGTATAGTGTTAGTTGCGTGTGCAATATGCAGCGGTCGATGGGAGTTCATAACTATTTACCTTTACATTTTTTAAATATTTAATCATCAATATATATCGGTGACATACTCTCTTGCATGCCTACTGGTTTACATATACTATGTTTATTAGCAAGCAAAGGGACACAACCTTTACAAGTCGTTTAATGAAATGTTACATTAACTTCGGTGATAGATAGTGTACATTTTTTCATTCTATGTCTGGTTGTTAAGGGCTACCTATGTTAGCGATGACTTGAGCTGCCGACCCTTGTGTAGGACTGACGATGATTGTTTATATTATCATAAACATTTTTTTACAGTTACCACGACTATGTCTCATGTATGTATCATATTTGTATATATCTTGCTTTTTGCATATCTCAGTTTGTTGTAAGTTATCCATCCTGAATTTTATCTACATATATATGGTTTTTCATATTTATTTGGTTCGGAAATTATAGCTAGCTCTGCTTAGGACATATATATGTACGTATGTAGTCATTTTCTTTGCCGGTAGTGAGAGATTTTGTACATATTGCTCAAGCAACCCATCGATAGTGAACTGAGTTCGAGACTTGACGATACACAAAAAACTATTAATTATATTTCAGATTTTTGACAAAATTCGGGTTTTTTTTAGTGGTGGGGCTGAACTTAATATTAGAGAGGGTTAAGATAAATGAATAACACAGAAATAATTTACATAATTGTACCTTTATTTACAAATTTGTCATAATATGAATACATAATCATATTTGATACATGCTCGCCATATTCTTCTTCATTCGAGCGAAACATTTATGCTTTCTGTTTTGGAAGAACAATATCTGTTGTGAGCATTCAAGCTGTCCTTATTCGAATATACTGTACCACAGTTATTACATTGGTAGGTCTTGTAGACTGTAGCAAATTTGCAGTTGCTATCTTCATGTCGTTTGTCCAGCTGCTCTTGCTGAATGCCTTGCCGCAATACTTGCTCTCGCTTTCCGATGGACGACAAACATGGCCTTTGCATGTATTGTTATGTCTATACAGGTTATCACTTCGGGTAAACACGGCATCACAGTTATCCCAGTGGAACGCTTTGTATGCTGGGCTGAACATGCAGTGGCAATTTTCATGTCTGCGTGAACTATAACTTGTGCTAAAAGTATTTCCACAGTAGTTACATTGATGTCGTACTGCTTGCATCGACTCTTCAGGGCCCCTTGCTGTTGACCATGTTGTAATTGGTAAGTCTTCAACCATAGATTTCATTTTCATATTGTAGCAGAGTATACAATCACTGTAGTAACAATGATATTGTATTGGTTGTAGTGTCTCTTCAGGGCTTCTCGCTGTTACAGAGTACACACTCGTAGTAGATGAATGTAGTAGTAACGATCTGCTTTCCTCCACCATGATCGACAACGGAATGACATTAATGTTATATGATGNTATTGGTTGTAGCGTCTCTTCAAGGCTTCTCGCTGTTACATAGTACACACTCGTAGTAGATGAATGTAGTAGTAACGATCTGCTTTCCTCCACCATGCTCGACAACGGAATGACATTNATGCACAGTGTTGTCAAGCATCGTGTGATGTGCTGTATAGTGCTCGTCACTTGTACAATATATGTTGGTAGGTGACAATAACTACTTTTCTTTTATTTTTATGCCAGCTAGTATCAACATTTCGAGAGAGTATTTTTTTCGGTCTAACGTAATGTATAGTGTTAGTTGCGTGTGCAATATGCAGCGGTCGATGGGAGTTCATAACTATTTACCTTTACATTTTTTAAATATTTAATCATCAATATATATCGGTGACATACTCTCTTGCATGCCTACTGGTTTACATATACTATGTTTATTAGCAAGCAAAGGGACACAACCTTTACAAGTCGTTTAATGAAATGTTACATTAACTTCGGTGATAGATAGTGTACATTTTTTCATTCTATGTCTGGTTGTTAAGGGCTACCTATGTTAGCGATGNGATCGAGGTATTTTTTTACAGTTATCACGACTGTCTCTCTCATGTATGTATCACATTTGTATGCATTTTTTTTTTTTTTGCTTTTTAAATTTCTTAGTTTGTTGTAAGTTATCCATCCCGAATTTTATTTACGTATATGCTTTCATATATATTTTAGTCTTTCGACTGAGTCATTGAAGTCTTCACAAAATAAGCAGCTAGACTTTCCCGTCACTCTTCACAGAAGGTTCACGATACACCCCTGTATGTATGCTCTTCCATGATGAGTAGGGAACCGAGTTCGAGCCTTCGAACTATACAAAACTATTAATTCTCTTTCGAACTTTGACTAAATCTGCTAATTTTCTTTTTTCTAGTGATGACTGTGAACCTAATATTTGCATGGTTATGATGAATGAATAACACTAGAATAATAATTTATATACTTTAACCTTTTTTTTACAGACGTGAGACACAAGTCATCCAGTCTCATTAAACACTATTATTCCAGCGTGGTGGTTGTATATGTGCATGTGTGCATGTCACTTGTAGTTTGTATTGACTTGTCTAGTGACTGTGACCTTCAGCGTACATGGTACCTGAACCTTGTATATCATTTGTCTCTCACCCTACATACACGTCGACTGTAGCTAGACTTACCGTCACTCTTCACAGAAGGTTCACGATACATGTCTGCATGTTCTTCCATGATGAGTAGGTTGTTAGATATCTCCGAGTCACGGTACTAGGTTAGAATCTGTGTTTCTATGCATAGGTAAGTGTTCTGCACGTCGGAATTCAGTCATGTCGGCTGAAGGCTATAGTGTCCCTAGCAGCGACTGTGTGACCTTTGAGCCTTACATAACTCTCTCTCGGCTAGTGATCTGTGTTATCCGTTAAACTTGCCAAGACCTGCATGGTGCTCACATCGCCAGCTGACCATCTGAGCTGTTTTATATATTCCCTGGCATTTGACAACAGTCGCAGTCTACGCTTGTGTAGGACTGACGATGATAGTTTATATTATCATAAACATTTTTTTACAGTTACCGCGACTGTGTGTCTCATGTATGTATCATATTTGTATATATCTTGCTTTTTGCATATCTCAGTTTGTTGTAAGTTATCCATCCTGAATTTGATTTACATATATGTATATGGTTTTCATATTTATTTGGTACGTAAATTATAGCTAGCTATGCTTACGACATATATATGTATGTATGTAGTCATTTTCTTTGCTGGCAGTGAGAGATTATGTACACATTGCTCAAGCAACCCATCGATAGTGAACTGAGTTCGAGACTTGACAATATACAAAAAAACTATTGATTATATTTCAGACTTTTGACAAAATTTGGGTTTTTTTTTTCAGTGGTGGAGATGAACTTAATATTAGAGAGGGTTAAAATAAATTAATAACACAGAAATAATTTACATAATTGTACCTTTATTTACAGATTTGACATAATATGTTTCATATTATTCATAATATGTAATCATATTTGATACATGCTCGCCATATTCTTCGTCATTCGAGCGAAACATTTATGCTTTCTGTTTTGGAAGAACAATATCTGTTGTGAGCATTCAAGCTGTCCTTATCCGAATATACTGTACCACAGTTATTACATGGGTAGGTCTTGTAGACAGTAGCAAATTTGCAGTTGCTATATTCATGTCGTTTGTCCAGCTGCTCTTGCTGAATGCCTTGCCGCAATACTTGCACTCGCTTTCCGATGAACGACAAACATGGCCTTTGCATGTATTGTTATGTCTATACAGGTTATCACTTCGGGTAAACACGGCATCACAGTTATCCCAGTGGAACGCTTCGTATGCTGGGCTGAACATGCAATGGCAATTTTCATGTCTGCGTGAACTATAACTTGTGCTAAAAGTATTCCCACAGCAGTTACATTGATGTCATACTGATTGCATCGACTCTTCAGGGCCCCTTGCTGTTGACCATGTTGTAGTTGGTAAGTCTTCAACCATAGATTTCATTTTCATATTGTAGCAGAGTATACAATCACAGTAGTAACATTGGTACTGTATTGGTTGTAGCGTCTCTTCAAGGCTTCTCGCTGTTACATAGTACACACTCGTAGTAGATTAATGTAGTATTAACGATCTGCTTTCCTCCACCATGCTCGACAACGGAATGACATACATTTTATATGATGCATGCTTATATATACTTATAAATATTTTCCTTTTCATTTTTTATGTCAGTTTGAATCAGTGCATAGTTGTGTTGACCTTATTGTTCACATACTTTACAACTGAAATTTCTTCGTCTAACATACTGTACTGTGTACATTGTTTGTGTAATATGTCACTATATATATATATATAGTGTATATGTATATATAGTGTTTGCATCAGCATGTAGCTGTGATGACTCTCTTGCGTGACTAATGGTCCGAGAGCATGTGATAGCATCCTTTATGATAAGCTACCAAATTCGTCTGTGACAAGACACTTTCGAGAGCCTCGCATAACATGTTAGGCCCCTTTATTGTTGTGCATGGCAGCATTATTTATGATTTGCTGCCGATGACGAGTCACTTTCGTGAGCCTCGCGTAACATGTTAGGTTCCTTTATTGTTGTGTATGGTAGCATCCTTTATGATAGGCGACTAGCTTCACCAGTGTAGAGACACTTTCGAGAGCCTCGCATACCATGTTAGGCTACTTTATCGTTGTGTATGTTAGCATCCTTTAGGATAGGCTACCAGCTTCGACAATGCCGATACATTTTTGAGAGCCTAGCACAACTTGTTAGGCTCCTTTATCGTTGTGTATTGTTGGGAAGACTCTGGGATACCATGTCTATATGCATGCATGCATTTGTGTGTGTGTGTGCAATTGTATATATATGCATGTGTGCATGTATATGTGTGCATGCATGCATACAAGTGTCCATCAGCATCCTTTATTTTAGGCTGCGTGCTACGTCGCAGTGTTTGGCATCAGCCTTTATGTTAGGTCACTCACATCGTTGAAGTGTTCGGCGTCACCCTTTATGNACTCACATCGTTGAAGTGTTCGGCGTCACCCTTTATGTTATGCTGTGCACGTCGTTGAAGTGTACTGCAGCATCCTTTATGTTATGCCACTCGCTTCGTCATAGTGTTCGGTGCCATCCTTTATCTTAGGTCGAGCAAGTCGTTGAAGTGTTCGGCGCCAACCTTTATGTTATACTGTGCGCGACGTTGAAGTGCACTACACCATCCTTTATGTTATGCCATGCGCTTTGTTGTAGTGTTTGGCGTCAATCTTTACGTTAGGTAGCGCGAGTCGTTGAAGTGTTCGGCACCACCATTTATATTGCGCTGTGCGCGTAGTTGAAGTGTACTGCAGCGTCCTTTATGTAATGCTGTGCACTTCGTCACAGTGTTCGGTGTCATCCTTTATGTTAGGTCGCGCACGTCGTTAAAAGTGTACGGTGATGTTCTTTATGTTACACCTTGTGTCACGGCGATGTCCTTCATGTTATGCCTCGAGTCACAGCGACGTTTTTTATGTTATGTCGCGCACATCGTTGAAGTGTTCGACAGTNGTCCTTCATGTTATGCCTCGAGTCACAGCGACGTTTTTTATGTTATGTCGCGCACATCGTTGAAGTGTTCGACAGTGTCCTTTATGTTCTGCAGCGCGCTTCGTCGCAGTGTCCGAGATACTTTCGAGAGCCTCGCGTAACATGTTAGGTTCCTTTATCATTGTGCATGGTACCGTTCTTTATGATAGGCTGACAATGATGAGACACTTTCGAGAGCATTGAGTAAAGTGTTAGGATACTTTATCGTTGTGTATGGTAGCATTCTTTAGGATTGGTCACCAGCTTCGACAGTGTTGATACACTTTTGAGAGCTTCGCGTAACATGTTAGGCTCCTTTATCATTGTGAATGGTTCGGAAGACTCTGAGATAACCCTCCTGGTCCTGTTGTTAATCATTTGGGTGGANGCTCCTTTATCATTGTGAATGGTTCGGAAGACTCTGAGATAACCCTCCTGGTCCTGTTGTTAATCATTTGGGTGGAACCAGAGTTACTAATTTTTTTACAGCGATGCTTGCCGTTAACGAGGTTTAGCCGCACGACGTCGACCATGCTCGCTCTCACCCAGGTCTGGCCGCACCAACGCCGACCCCACTCGCTCTCACCCAGGTCTGTACGCACGACGCCAACCCCACTCGCCGTCACCCAGGTCTGGCTTCACGATGCCGTCACCAAGGTCCGGCCGCATGTTGCCGACCGTCACCCTGAACACATGATGTCGAACTCCTGCCGTCACCCTGGTCACACGACATCGACCTCCTGATGTCACCCAGTTCACATAGGGCTTAAATGACCATATGTTAATTTTCCTTGCTGGCGGCGATGTATATGTTATGAATTTGATGGTTGTACCTTAAACGGTTCGGAAATTACGGCCTACTATGCTTATAAATTAGCATAGGGCTTAAATTACCATTTGTTCATTTTCCTTGTGGGAGGCGAGTGGTAGTGCATGGGAGGCGAGGGGGAGAGAACAGATGGACGAGAGGAAGGAAGTAAGGGAGGAGACCGGGAGGACCCCAAGGGATAGAACCTGGCATCCTGGTAGGGAGCAGGGAGGGATAGCATGGAGGAAACCTCCACATGGAATGCAAGAGCATTAAGTGGGGACATCGAGAAAGGACCAGAGGCAGGAAGGAGACTGGGATAACTCTGAGGCAACCCCCTGGGATAGAGCCTGGCATCCTGGCAGGGACCTGGGAGGGATAGCACAGAGAAAACCCTGGCATTCTGGTGGGGACCTGGGAGAAATAGCCTGGCTTCCTGGCGAGGACCTNTACAGAGAAAACCCTGGCATTCTGGTGGGAACCTGGGAGAAATAGCCTGGCTTCCTGGCGAGGACCTGGGTGGGATAATACAGAGGAAACACTCCACATGTGGGAGGGATAGCACTGAGAAAATACCAGTGACCTAGGAGGGATAGCACTGAAAAAACCCCCCTTGTCGAATGGGAATGGAAGAGCATGAATTGGGGACATCTGGTAAAAAGGAATGAGAGTGTATGAAAAAACAAAGGAGATCGCGAGGACTCTGAGAAAACCCCCGCACATAATGCAAGAGCATAAGTAGGGATATCCAAGATGGCCACTGTTTGCCAGGAATGAGAGTAGGAGGGGAAATCCAACATGGCCGACGTCGGCAAGGAATGACAGAGCAGGAGGTTGCTGTGTGACATCATCCCCTCGTCCCTGCCAGGATGCCAGGTGTGCCAGAAGGAACCATTTCTAACTACTGTCTAGGTATTTTAAATATAAAAAGTCAGATTTTCAATGCTATTAATTTATTTTCAGAATTGTAAAAACAGTAACAGCACACTATCAAACTCGCACAATCTGCAGTAAGAATAAAAGTAACAAACAAAGAAACAAATGAAGTTACAGAACAAAGTCAAGTCGCCTAGCAAATTGCACTAAATTGTCAATTGCAGTGCCTAAGTTCACGCTGTCATGTCTGTTGATAGCTGTGTTAGCCCGTTAAATCTTTATATTTTTTTTTAAGTTGAGCACAAGTAGGTTTTCAGTCGATGCACGGAGCTGAAACTCCTCTCACTACTGCATGTTGTGACAGGAGTGACCNTGAGCACAAGTAGGTTTTCAGTCGATGCACGGAGCTGAAACTCCTCTCACTACTGCATGTTGTGACAGGAGTGACCGTGAATACTTCAAGCCGTGTTCTTATATTTGGGATGGTTCTAAAGCTCTTTTCTAAGGCTTCGATAACATTTGTTGGGCAAAGGTAAACAGTTTTCAACTTTTTCCTTCCACCTCTCAAATTCACTTCTTACAACACTTTTTGAATCCGAAGGGGTATCAGTACAAATCTGAACAATTGATTACATGTCAAAGAACTTAGCTTTCTTAATAAAATTTGGGCAAATATGTTGCAATTTGAGACACTCGTTATGATGCTTGGAAAATATTTCTGACTGTTGCTGTGCAGCATCCTAACATACGAGATGAAAAGAGTGAGGCGAAAGTACTCATTTGTTGAGTGAGGAGCGTTGTCGCGATACAGTTGTCTTCCAACCAAGCATGGCACTAGAATGTCAGCAAGTTATTTACAGAGCTAAGTCATTTTTCCAAAGAGCTGAAGGAATTCATCAACGCAACTTCTCGTTTTCCAGCTAGTGTGTTAAGGAAAAAAACAAGTCCCGAGACCACTGCAGTGACAAGTGCTGTGAAAAAGCAGACACGATTAATTTCTCATTCATCTCTCTAACTCCTCTGCCCACAAGTTCCTACGTTTCAAGGTCAGATACAAGAAAAGTTAACGTACTGTCCATATGACATCTGAATAAGACTTGAGAGCGGCATTGAAGAGCGCATGCGTGGACCAGCCGAAGTGGCAGGCACTTCCCCGACGTGGGACAGAATTTTGTCTGTGTGGCAATTTTAGTGCTTATAATGTCATGTCTACAAATGATTTCCAATGTCTGCTTAGCTTTAAGTTTACCTGAAAACCTTGGAAGCGGATTTTATGCCGTCGGCAGATACAGCAGAAACATAATTCGAATTTCGATACAGGCATTTATGCTCGGGGGTTCAAATCTTCGTATTGTGCACATTATTTAAGCATGACATCAATCTCAATTAGACATTTAATGCCACATTAATGTGTTTTCTGAAATAAAGTCTTGGCTTGGTATGTAATTATATGATTGATAATTGCGCAATAACATGCCTTTTTCTTACCACCACGGATGGTTGGTCCACAACTTAAAATCTTACCAGCAGAATATTCTTAAGTTGACAATGGATGAATTTAAGAAAAGTGCTCTCTCGATATGTGGCCATCGCATGTTTCGAAATTATCTCATTAACAAATTATAGCAGTGGTTTTAGCAACAGAAAACTCAGTTTTATCCAGTATAAACTCAAACTGTTTTATTACGTAGGATTGGAGAGGGCCCGATGCCTCCCGCCTTTACATGTGGCCTTGTGTGTGCAAAAGCCGCAGTGGTGCATTGGCTATAGAGCGCTCGCCTCCCACCAAAGCGAACCTTGTGCAATCTCCGGCGGGGTCACTCCCGGTTTTCGCACATGTGAGTCGTGGTCGTGCCAGGCGATGCCGCTGATCGGCGGGTTTTCAAGGAGATCTCCCGCTTCCACGGCCGTAGCATTCCAGCGCCGCTCCATATCCACCTTGCTCCACCATCATCGACTCTCAAGACGACGTTGTTAAGAACCGTCCAAACCTCTCCACTATATACTTGACGTATTATTATATCAAAACTGAAGGAATGAGGAAAATTCCTTCTGCTCAAACATTTTTTTTTTAGCACACATGACTTTCCTATTGAAGTAGTCTATTTGAGAAACTGATCCGAATTTCTTTCAAGTACATGTAGAGGAAAGTAGAATAATTAGTTATATCGGCATCTACTTGTTTAACTGTCGTCACGAGACATGTTATTTTGCTTCCAAGAACAGAGTATACACTTGTGTTTTATAGTGCATGCATGATCATTTAGTGGATGCAAGCAAGGCTTCAGGCTGTAATAAGAGGGTAATTCAGAAAGTTCGTTTCTCCTCTTTTGTAGGTGAACGGGTAAACGATATGTTAAGATACAAAACACCTTTTTATTTCGACACCACATTTCGACATATTTGCCTAATTTAAGTCGTGATGGCTTAATGAGCTGTACGCCACTTTCTATCGTCAGGGAATGGAAAAAATCAATTCACACTTCAACAAATGGTTAAATAAATTTGGTGTTTATGTGGAAAAATAAAGGAATGGCACCGAAATAAGAATATTTTTTGTATCTTGACCTATTTTAACCCGTTAATCTACAAAGAAAGAGGAAAGATTATTTTCTGAGTTACCCTCGCAAACCGGTATACAGTTTGCCTCCCTGCTCAGCTGTGTACTAAGGCGAGAGCTGGCGGCTGTGGAA
>NQII01004396.1:0-24536 GCA_002778355.1 Clitarchus hookeri
TTTCTAGTAAATACTGATTAGTTTTAAGAAAAATATGACACTTTTTCTGATATTCTGTTTATTTCAACAGCAATCCGTTTTTATTTTTTTTTGTGCCATTCTCAAGACAACTGTGTGAAATTACTGTTAAGTACTTTCAGTTTTTATGTAATGCCACCGTTAACTGTACAGTATACCACACAAAGTTTGTATTTATACAAAAGCATTGTGGTAGTAAAATTACTTCTAGTAGTGTAAAATACACAATAATATCAGGATGTACAAGCATCTTTAATGGTTAATTTTTCACTATATGTCATCAGTAGTTTGTGAGAAATCACGCATCATGTACTTCTTCTGTTACACTACTGTAAGCCCCAATTCGTCAGAATGAATTTGTACAAAGCAATATAAGTGTAAAATGTACTCTTGTAGTGTAAATATACCTAGTGGAGGCATGTTAATTTACATAACATAAAATGTGTAAATAACTACTTATCTAATTAGGCCTATGTAATATAATAAGAATTTTCAAGTTTTAATGGTAATTATTTACTTTTATGTTATCCTCCATACATTTGTGCGAAATTACGTATAACGTACATGCATTTTCGTGTTACACCACAGATAGTGAAAACTTACCAAAAGGAGCGCGTGTTTGAAAAACGCAACATGATAGTAAAATAACATATTTGTTGTGTAAAAATACATAATGGAGGCTTGTTTATACAAAAAACATTGAACTATGTAGTTTTACACTTAAAAATCGTAGTTTAATCGGAATGCTCAAGTTATTAAAATNTATACAAAAAACATTGAACTATGTAGTTTTACACTTAAAAATCGTAGTTTAATCGGAATGCTCAAGTTATTAAAATGGTTATTAGTTTACATTTTGCTAATCCTCAGTACATTTGTGTAAAAGTACGTACAATGTACATGTATTTTCATGTTACACCACAGTCGGTGCGAATTTACCACAATCAGTGCATATTTGTACAAACANTATACAAAAAACATTGAACTATGTAGTTTTACACTTAAAAATCGTAGTTTAATCGGAATGCTCAAGTTATTAAAATTAGTATTAGTTTACATTTTGCTAATCCTCAGTACATTTGTGTAAAAGTACGTACAATGTACATGTATTTTCATGTTACACCACAGTCGGTGCGAATTTACCACAATCAGTGCATATTTGTACAAACACATCATAGTACAACTAATTTGTTGTGTAAAAATACGTAATTACGGCTTGTTTCCTCACAAACATTGAAATGTATAGTTTCACATTAATAAAATTGTTATTTTTATCTGAATGTTCAAGTTTTTCAAAAATGGTTACTTGATTACAGTTAGAAAAAACTTCAGTACATTTGTGTAAAAGTACCTGCAACGTATATTTATTTTCATGTTACACCATAGTCAGTGCGGATTTACCAAAATCAGTGCATACTTGTACAAACGCAAAGTCAAAGTATAACAACTTATTTGTTGTGTAAAAATACATAATAACAATTTCTTTCCACACAAACACTGAAATGTGTAGTTTTACACAAACAAAATTGTTATTTCATATGAATTTCCTAGTTTCTTTAATGGTTAATTGTTTACCGTTTGGCATTTTCTAGTACATTTGTGTAAAAGTACCTGCCATGTACATGTATTTTCATGTTACACCACAGTCAGTGAAAGATTTACCAAAGTCAGTGCATACTTGTACAAACGCAACGTCATTGTACAACAACTTATTTATTTGTTGTGTAAAAATACACAAATACGGCTTGTTTCTACACAAACATTGAAATGTGTAGCTTCACACTAACAAAATTGTTATTTTATCTCAATGTTTTAGTTTGGTATTTTTAGTACATTTGTGTAAAAGTACCTGCAATATACATGTATTTTTATGTTACACAACAGTCAGTGCGAATTTACCAACTTAAGTGTGTAATTATAAAGACGCAACATTATAGTAAATTAACCTATTCGTTGTTTAAAAATACATAATGGCAGCTTGTTTCCACACAAACATTGAAATGTGTAGTTTAACACTAACCAAATTGTAATTTTATTTCAATGTTCTTGTTTCTTAAATCGAAAATTGTTTACGTTTTGGTAATGTTCAGTACATTTGTGTGAATTTACATAAAATATGCATGTTTTTTTTTTTCATTTTACAGCACCACCAGTGCAAATTTACCAAAAAAAAGGACATGTAAAATTGCACTTTTTTTTTACAGTGCAACATTTATCATCGCAAAACACGGGAAATTGTAAACACGGTTTAATTTTAATTTCGCTCGTTGCAATGTTTGGGAAGAAAACGATGGCCTGCGAAGTGTTACAATACTAACTAGCTGTTTATGTATGCTAAAGACGGTAGTGAACATCTTCCGTCTTCTGTATACAAAGTGAGACACAGAAAAACTAATATCCACGCCTGTACTCACACAACTCGCCACCTCTGATATGGTTGCAAGGCCCCAAATTTTCAAGAAGTATTTTATAAAATGCCGTACGTAAAACAGCACAAAATGAAAATCAAAACGCTGTTTCTGCCCGCGATACATCGACACAAAACGTTCATGATGTTCAAGCTAAACTGGGTAATACAAAACAATACCTAAATTAATAAACATGCTAACGTACCCGACACTGCTCATGGAAATATTACAGACAGTCCCTCGTATTGAACCGCTAAACCAGTTAATAATTTCGTTTTGATAAAAAAAAAAATGGAATAATCTTTTGCGAACGATTAATTACACGTATTATGGATGAAGTAGATTAATCTAATAGCACGAAAAAAAATTGTATGGTATTTTAGTTGGCATTCCTTCCACTAGTTTTCAAAGTAGTTAATGTAAAACGTTTGCTGTTGAATTTCACAGTTAAAATAAAACGCATCACTCAAAACGTAGGCCTACATGCAGGCGAGCCAACTTCATCTTTAAGACATTTCTCGACATTTCTTTCACTTTAAATAAATATATACTTTTTTTTTTTTTTTTTTTTTTTGTGAAATCTACAAATGCAATTAAACTAAAATTTGACGCGAGAATATAGTAATTCCACTAAAACTTGGTTTTGAAAATATAGTCTCATCTTTCAGCGAAATGATAGCACAAGGAACTTAACAAGTCCTCCTGCAAGTTAAAGGTCAGTTTTAAGGCTTAAAATGGAACAAACGCTGTAGAGATAAGGTTCCTTCCGTGCTTTTTAAAATAAGTCGGAGGCGCACAAAGTTTTCATAGATGCTTTTAACAGTGCAGCCATTGGGGATTCAAATAATATTTCAGTAACGTCACACATACACACCACAGAGTATATACACTCATTCAAGGCCTGGAAGTACCGTCCTAGCATCTGCTCAGAGCCACAGTCTAGAAACTAGTCCACCGACGTCTCATCCCCCAAAGACTTGTGTACACTTCAGGACATAAACTTGGTTCACAGCCGACACTACGGTTGGCCCTGGAATCTTTATGGCGTTTACAGCCAGCCTCCGCTTGGTTAAGAAAGGCCATCTTGATAGCGGCGCAAATACGAAGTACTGGCGCCTCAAGAACGCCCACAGACAACACCAAAACCAACAGAGTTGAAACGTACTTCACAAGTTCGCATGTTATCAAACAGTAACCACAAGTAGAAAAAAAAACTTATTACTTTACTGATTTACCACTTGCCTGGTATGGAGCTTATTTATATTAAAAATAAATGCCAGATGTGTTCAGCGTGCACGAATTGAACACAAGAAAATCATGGCAATGTGAAACATAATAAAAATGTCAATTCTATTTTGTGTAACAAAGTTAATCGGGATTAAATTGAATAGGTAAAGGGCGTAGGTTAATATTAAAGGAAAACACAAGCACTCGTCTAAAAATAGGACGGAAAACCACTTGGTAAAAACTAGCCCCCGTGCAAGCTGCCCAGACAGAGCCCACGATCTGGTATGTTACCGTGCGGCCAACCACGCTTCGTGTAGTATGCTACTAACGCACTCATCACTCTTGTAAAGCCCCTGTCAGAACGTCAATTTTTTTCGTCAAATTGCTTCCAATAATTTTGGTCAAATAAAGTTGGAAGGGTGTGACGTCACATAAACGTGTGTATTAGACCTGTTCTAAAATTTCTTGGATGTTTGAATGTTTGCGTGCACCTCAAAAACGATTATTTCCGACACCAATAAACATAAAAGTTGCATCCAATAAACAGAAATAAAATAAGGTTATGGAGATAAAATTAATTTATGTAATATCTATCAGGATACGAATGCTGTTGGAAGTACGCATTACACAAAAAAAATTAAAGGCGCAGAAAATATGCACAAAACATTTAAAATTTAGTTCAGAAGGAAAATTAAATCACGAGGTACTTAAATACCCCTTCCTGCAATAGCTTCATGGTAACAGCAGCACTATCTTGCTCTGAAAATTATGTTTAAAAGAGAAATCATACCAGGTACACAATCGAGATAATTTGGCCAAATTAGTTTCATGGCAAAATTTGGTGGCTGTATTTCGTCTTCAAAANGGGGGGAGCTTCTTACACGCGTTGGATGGAAAGTGTGCCCAGCCAGGCTCCGTGTTTGTCGAGCTGTCAGGAGATGCACCATACAGTGAAAATGTATTTAATTACTGGAATGAAGGAACTGCATTTAACACAAGTTTCGCTGTGCTGAGAGATCCCCTCCCGCCACCCGGCAATGGTCAACCCATAGGGGCTAAGGGTTGACCATTGCCGGCGTGCATACAAATAGTGTTTATTTTCCAAAAGAGAGCACGAAATATTTTCCCTACTATTTTACAGAACTGTCGTGAACATAATCTACCACGTTTTGTCCAAATTTCTTATCGACTTTAAATTTTCAAAGTATTTTTCTTGATTTCTCTCCTAAACGGTAGGTCTATTGCTTTGTGACGCCAAATGTNCGACTTTAAATTTTCAAAGTATTTTTCTTGATTTCTCTCCTAAACGGTAGGTCTATTGCTTTGTGACGCCAAATGCCGTGCATTTTTAAGCAAAAAGAAACAAAATTTCACTCATAGACGTTTATCGGGTTATCCGTAAAGCTCATACAAAATCAAAACGAATATATAGGAATGGNACAAAATTTCACTCATAGACGTTTATCGGGTTATCCGTAAAGCTCATACAAAATCAAAACGAATATATAGGAATGGGCCATCTTAGTAGGTACTAATGGTTATATATTATGTTGAAAGGGCCGTTTGAAACACACTAACATTATTCTGTAAACCGTTTCAGACATTAGCATGCAAAGACACCCNTATGTTGAAAGGGCCGTTTGAAACACACTAACATTATTCTGTAAACCGTTTCAGACATTAGCATGCAAAGACACCCCACAGAAAGGTAAAACCATCCACAGGTCTAAGTATCGCCATTACGTACGGCGTTTTCGTATTAACGGCACATTTAACTTAAAATTAATGTTAATTGATGGAAATCGTTACAGTTGCGGTGGGCTTTAGCACAGCAAATACAAATTGTTATAGTTCAGTGGGCGGAGGGGGGTAGCCTTTCCTAACCCACTGTATTCAAATGACAGAGCAACTGGGTGGTCGAGGGGCCCTNTATGTTGAAAGGGCCGTTTGAAACACACTAACATTATTCTGTAAACCGTTTCAGACATTAGCATGCAAAGACACCGCACAGAAAGGTAAAACCATCCACAGGTCTAAGTATCGCCATTACGTACGGCGTTTTCGTATTAACGGCACATTTAACTTAAAATTAATGTTAATTGATGGAAATCGTTACAGTTGCGGTGGGCTTTAGCACAGCAAATACAAATTGTTATAGTGCNTGGGCTTTAGCACAGCAAATACAAATTGTTATAGTGCAGTGGGCGGAGGGGGGTAGCCTTTCCTAACCCACTGTATTCAAATGACAGAGCAACTGGGTGGTCGAGGGGCCCTCACAGGGCCTGAACTAACCCCACTCTAAGCTTCGGCAATGATAGGAAACGGCGGACACAATAGTACGGTGATGTCCACCACATTACCTATGGGAGATACAAAGTGACGCTAGGAGCAGCACCGTCACATCTATCAGACAGCCGGAATGGTGATAAAATATTACGTGCTCTAACTAGTAATGCATCACAAGTTATGACGAAAACTACCACGAAAGTTACTATTGCATATGTTAGGAGGACTCGATGACATCGGTGGTCAATAATGATTAGCTAGAACTTGTACACCCATAATTTGCCAAATAAAAAAAATTGTTAACCTTCTACCCCACAGTATAAATTAGAATCTGCACGAATTTAAAAATTGGTGTTATACAGGTTGATTCACGAGGAGTTACCGCCACTCACAGGTCTTATTCCTTACATCATTTGGAGCAAAATATGCCATATACATGTGGTTCCTATTTCCAATATTTACAGAGTAATTCGACAAATTGGAAATGCCTAGATTAATGCGTATGGAGATTTTTTGGTGCTTATCCACCAGACTCAACCAAAACAGTAGTTTCCGAACGTCCGGTGTACATCGGTGGATGCATACCTACGTGGCATACAATACGCGGCTTGGGAGGGTCCAGCGAAACGCTTCCTTATAACCAGATGTGATCCTGAGGCGTTAATTTTTTTAAAACTAGGAATTCCTCTTACGGCTCTCGCTTACCTGGAGTGTTTTCCTGCGTTTGAGGCAGAGAAGCGCGGGAGCGATAAGGGCGACACTGCCACGCGCATCAGGTGCGCCATCGCCGCTAGGCTCTGAACTAACGTGCAGTGTCCTCGTCGCGCTGCGTGTACCTATGGGCAGCGGTGATCCTATTATTTTATTGGTGGAAAGTCTGTGGGAAGGTTTGAAAAGGCCGTTTTTAACCGTTTTCGAGTACTCTGAAATGGTGTTTCTAACGTGCGTGACAGTTTGAAAGTACTCAACAGCCCTCGTCTGAAGTGTCCCTTTTGTAAATCAGCACATTGGACGCACGTTTCATAGTTTGGTGGGAAAACGTGTCATTCAAACACACTGCAACTTATACCAGTCAGTTAATTAAAATGTTGAATTCGCACTGAACCTTATGCAAGTTGTCTCTACTTCACTCAACTTGTTTTATTTGCAACGGACATGCTTTGTAAAGGAAGGTAACAAACGATAACATTTTTAAGACAATCAATGCAAAAATAGTATCACGTCTAGGATAAAAATTAAGACTAGGATCCCGCACACAGCCGTCTTCAGCCCAACATGGTATGATTGTGTTAAGTTGCATAAATAAATTCTGTAACGGGTAGGGATGAATTATCTCATTCCACGAGTACAATGAGTTTGATGAAAGTTTCGTGATGTAACATAAACAACGTTTGTGAGCACATTCCGCCCTTTCTGCTATCAAAGACCATTCATATTTTTTTTGTGAATATGTTGCAATGAAATAATGTTTTGGTAGGTGTTTTTACACTGTAGACTTCAGCAATACCGCACGGTATCTATTTTTCAGCATTACATTTCTTCCTTCACCATGCACGTTTAAGATAAAGCCAAGTTTTTTCAAAGCCATTCCGCAGGTTTGGAAAATCACCGATAGATGGCAGCCACTTTGTTTTCCTTCTCCCACGTAGGAATCCCGCCCGAACCCCGAACACTCCAACACTCCGCTAAGGCAACCGCCAATCACCACTTCAGCGGAAATACACACTACGTCACAACACACAACCATACCTAAATTTATTTTAATATAAATTTTAATTATCATGTAATTTTATTTTGCAAAGTAACGTACTTGTTAATTTTATATGGTTAAATGCATGGCAAGGGGTGTCAATAACTGACACCAAAACAGGAGGGTATCTAGACTTTCGTTTTGGAGGGGGGTGGGGAATTTTTCCCATTTTGCATTTGCAGGACTAGATTTTTGAGTCGTCGCATAGAAGGGGCACTGTTATATAATAATTTGAAGAAAGTATACTAAATTAATCAAATAAAATCAGTATTTTAAATCATTCTTATGTAATTTAATTTTAGTTTTAAAACATTCACAGAACAGTTTAATGACGCTGTGAAGGTTTTTTGTTGGTAAGGGGGAGGGGGCATGATCCCTGTGACTTCCCCTCTGGATCCGCCCCTGCATCAAAATTAACAAAATATAAAATACTTAGCGGGTCCTTAAAAACTAACTTTTGTACATTGTTTTTGAAGTTTAATGACAACGGTGTAGCTAACCTACACTCAAGTTTTAGTTGCAAACTTCCCTACCAAACTCGATGTAATCAAACTTTTTACAGCTAACATTTGCGAATCACATGGGCACAGTATTTGCTTTAAGAATTTTAATTTCTTCTTGCAGTACGTAAGTGTAATTTAANCAAAATTAAAAAAATATAAAATACTTAGCGGGTTCTTAAAAAACTAACTTTTGTACATTGTTTTTGAAGTTTAATGACAACGGTGTAGCTGACCTACACTCAAGTGTTAGTTACAAACTTCCCTACCAAACTCGATGTAATCAAACTTTTTACAGCTAACATTTGCGAATCACATGGGCACAGTACTTGCTTTAAGAATTTTAGTTTCTTCTTGCAGTACGTAAGTGTAATTTAAATATTTTGGCAATTAATGTACTTATGTAATAAGTAATAAAGCTATTTTTGATGTGAAATCGTTACATTATTAACTAGATAATCTGGCAAAAGCCTAGATATAATTTTATCCAGTGAGATCTGTGTCCGAAAATAAAACATCAATACGCGAAAAGGGGAGGGGGTGGGGGGAAAGCCTGTTTGAAACGTAAACAGACACAAAAAGTCAACACGCCTGTATGTGTGGCGATCCACAGAATTTACGATTCCGCGCGCGTCAAACATCTGGCATATTTATATACCCACGCATAAACTGGAACGGGTAGTAAAATACACATCACGGATCGGAGATGCGTCCTGTGAGGCCGAACAGACGCGAAATGTTGTCGTCAGATTATTTTCCCCTGGAAGTTAAAACAGTTTTTATTTTTTTATTTTACAGGCACATCCACGGAGCGGGAGCTGATGGACCACTCCTGCAGATCAATCTGGAGAGACCAGTAGCTCGCCCGGACTGCTACACACTGTTCTGCTCCAAATCTAGTTCCTTGCACGTTGTGTATTCTTCCGCCATTTGTAAAGTTAATATTGCCGTGGGCCTAATCCCTTTATCCGTGTGTCCGCCGAGTAAAACTGCGAAATTATTATTTTACAAATTTAATAATCCTTACAATTATATAAATAAAATAAAAAAACAGAAGGCAAAATAAATAATTTCATTATTCACAAATGTTTATTTAACACTTTATAAACTCAACGATAAGACATGGAAATACTTTAACGGGGCCAATGATAATACTCTATGAAGACAGGGCAGGGGTTTAAAAAGAAAAGTTCTATGCAACTTTCTCTTTACGATTTTCTTCACTGCGAACTCTGTTCCGTGTAGTTTCCGGCACCAAACTGAAACCACACGCAATGGCGGAAGAGAAATGCAATACCGATTAATCCTACAATTGTAAAATGTATTACGAAACGTGTTACCCCTGCCCCGATAACTATAAAGTTTGCACGGAAAGGTTTCTAACAAATCGTTACTGCGTTCTTTTGAGTAGACTTAAGGCGAGTTACTTGGGCGAACAATAAATACAGTGGGCCTTTAAATAGCTCCTTAAGCGGCTACGCTCCTAAAGAGCCCAACTCTGATAATTCCACGAGTGTCGTTAGTCATGAAGTGTGCCAAAACTAGGCCTGCAAGCGTCGATGCACCCCGCGAGTCAGCTAACGACCTCGATTTGTCTTCCGCGCTCACGTCCTTCGCCTAGCAATTTAGCGACCGAATCCCCCTCAGTGTCGCCCTCTTTACTTACTTGGTATCTGCGGTACATAAAACACGCGAGCTTGCAATCCTATCGCCAGCAAGACTCCACAAGTATGTTAAAAACACTATAGCCACCAGTGCTTTGTCAAACATGCTCAATGAGACCTGTGTCCAATTTATCTCCCATTTATTGCGCCTTCATAAAAAAATTAACCCCCCCCCCCGGGTTAAAAAAAAAACATACATAACAGACAAACCGAGATTTTTTTCTTTCAAATGATGAGATAAGGCTGTCCTACCCGAGGTAAAGACGTATCGATCCGACCAGCCCGAAGAGTGTATGTGGCAAGACGAGATATGGGTGGAGACGCAATGGAATGAAGACGAGGGAGGAAACAGGAGAGCCCGAGAAAACCTCCCACACCCAGCCAAACACTCCANCAGAAATTTCCCGCCCGCCGAGGCCTGGTATCGAACCGGGGACCTCAAGAGCTTGAGAGGCCAGTGACTAACCAACCTAGCCCTTCTCATATTCTAAATAACAAGCGAAAATATTTACATGAAGAACAACTTTTATTACGTTCTATCACCGACTACTGATATACGGGAGGAGTCGATATTATCATCATCTACTTTCTGATCGGGCAAACTGAAATTCCCTGTCGTGGTTGAGTTTCCACTTTCAGCATTCAGCTGCAGCATCAAAGAGGTGTTGGTGTGACGCCAGTGGGTCGCAACGCTCGAATCGCAGTGCGAAATCGTCTCTGTGTAGTGCAGACGTTGGCAGGTCGAAACGTGCCAACAGTAACCGTGTAAACAGCAGATCGCGGACGGCCCCTGCTTACTGGACGTGCGTCTAAACACAATGACGGTTGCTCTCTGTTGCGAAATTCCCCCGAGTTATAAATATCATGTTAACTACTAAGTCTAACAAATTTATATTACTATATTCACGTACTGGGCCTTATTTCAATTACAGTGACATCTTGCGTCTCAGATTATACTTAACTGAGCTACTCCAGCTGGAAGTGTAGCAAGATTAGTACCAACTGCATTCTCACTACTGGGAAATTACGACCCTAGCCAATGTTACGGCGGTGAAAGCCGCAGCGCTACCAAGGCATAGTAGGCAGGATACCTGCCGTAGCATACCTGTGAAGGACACATCAACACCCAGTCCTCAAACAAGTTAATTTCCTACGCCTAAAAATTCCTTACCTGACAGGGTAACAAATCTCTTGGTCAGTCAAACGTCTTGTCCTCCTGACTATTATGCATAACAAATGGAAGCACTAGCTGTNGGGTAACAAATCTCTTGGTCAGTCAAACGTCTTGTCCTCCTGACTATTATGCATAACAAATGGAAGCACTAGCTGTCATACGGGTATCACTGTAAGCAACCGTGTCTATTACAATTACAAAAAGAAACATAAAATATTTTAATGTACCGTTTTAAAGAAAAAAAAAACGAAAGTCGATATTTTGTTGCCGATTAACAAATTTGGTTATTGAAACATAAATGTTATCGATGAAAAATGTCAAAATCAGAAAGAAAAAAAACCGCTGTAAGTATAACTCCGTTTACGATATTTATTCTACTGTAAAACGGTGTTTTAAATTATAGCGACAAAGCTGTAACTTTTCTGGACGGATTGCTGTATTGNGGGTAACAAATCTCTTGGTCAGTCAAACGTCTTGTCCTCCTGACTATTATGCATAACAAATGGAAGCACTAGCTGCCATACGGGTATCACTGTAAGCAACCGTGTCTATTACAATTACAAAAAGAAACATAAAATATTTTAATGTACCGTTTTAAAGAAAAAAAAACGAAAGTCGATATTTTGTTGCCGATTAACAAATTTGGTTATTGAAACATAAATGTTATCGATGAAAAATGTCAAAATCAGAAAGAAAAAAAACCGCTGTAAGTATAACTCCGTTTACGGTATTTATTCTACTGTAAAACGGTGTTTTAAATTATAGCGACAAAGCTGTAACTTTTCTGGACGGATTGCTGTATTGNTATTTATTCTACTGTAAAACGGTGTTTTAAATTATAGCGACAAAGCTGTAACTTTTCTGGACGGATTGCTGTATTGAAACCCTATAGTCACCGCAGAAAAATCTGAGGAAACAGAAAATACGTACGAATTCCATCGCCATCGCAATGCTTCTTATAGCGGCCGGACGTGACCTTGGTGTGCTTAAAACTTCTTACTGTGGTGAAGCCCCTTAAATAAACGTATGGCCTACGACTTAAAGCCGTCAAAAAGGCTATGGGAAAAAACGTCGAAAATGTTTCAAATGAACAGCCAACATCCCGCGCTGGTTTCTCAGCCTACAATATGACAAGCAACGGGCATCTACTCTTTCTGAAGGAGAGGAAACTCGAGCACATAACTCGCGTCACTTATTTTTTAACTTCCGACTCTGTGANTATATGACAAGCAACGAGCATCTACTCTTTCTGAAGGAGAGGAAACTCGAGCACATAACTCGCGTCACTTATTTTTTAACTTCCGACTCTGTGAGAACAACGGCGGCGACAAACTTTACGTGGCGAGAATAGGAAACACAAACCTGCGCATGCGCACAGCAGCCCTTCCCAACCCCCTCCCAATCCTTTTTTTGTTTCTATTTCGTAGAATTTTGTTTTGTTTATTTTTTACGTGTAGGCGTGGTCGGCGCGTTAAACATACTTCGGATTTTAAACAAAACCAATTTTAAACAAAACATCTCATATTACGTGTACGCTAATTTATAGATTTAAACCATTGAAAATTACTGCACTTAATATTTATTTCATGAACACAATCAAAAATACAGTAAGTATGTGTTACTAAGCAAACATGAATGACAGTCCATGTACTTATTACATTAGAACGACAGAAGAAATGACAGTTAAATATATTTTTTAACGCAATTCTTTCCTTGTACTTTTAATGCATTTTTAATTACCGACGACCTTAAAAATTACGTAAACATTGTAGTGCAGTGTCGAGAACGAAAACTTCTAAACGAACGATTCATTCGAATACTGTAGACAAAAATCGAGAGTTCGATTACATTGCAACAATCGAATATTCACTAGCAGCTGGGTATTCGGCGCCACGGCACGAACAACGCTTCCCTGCCCTTCCACGCAAATGAACCTCCACTCCATCCATAACCTTATTTTCGATAGACTATTCATGGTGAAGTGAGCACTTTTTCAGGCTCTCTCATCAGACTTACCAAACAATAAATACATTGTACTGTGGCCTCGGACTTATGGTTTTTGAGTACGGTGAAATGTGCACACTGTGTTTATTGCTCACGTGGAAGTGTTTACATTAAAAAGTGGCGGACGGGTATAAATTGGCTGAAAGAAAAAAGTAACTAGGGTTTCAAAAGTGCTCACTTTGCCGTGAACGGCCTATAATGTAAAGACTTTTCACGACAAAGCGAGCACTTTTGAAATCAACCTTTAAAAAATGTCACTGCCCCTACCTGCGACTATTTCAACGGGCACACTGACAGGCATGCGCCCAATTAAGTTGGCAACGACGGAGGGAAAGTAGTTCCATGTCTTAACGTCGAATTAAAAGTTATACATAAAAATTTGCGAATAACAAAATTATTTCTGTTACTTTGTTTTTTAATGCATATAGGNTCGAATTAAAAGTTATACATAAAAATTTGCGAATAACAAAATTATTTCTGTTACTTTGTTTTTTAATGCATATAGGAGTAAGAATGAGCAAATTTGTAAAATATTTACTTCTAAAATAGTATCACAGTTTCGCTTGACTGACGCACAAATAAAGTTATTTTACATGCGGCGGAAGAATATACAAGATGCATTTAATATATCTCAAGCAGGGCTTTCGAAAGTGCTCATTTTACCGTAAACAGCATATGAAAATGAAGGTATAGTCAATTTTCCGTCTCTTCACACCTTTTGGACGAAACCTTTGAAAAATCACCCCATATATGACATGCTTGGTTGTCTCCTGAATATGTAATATGTCACCGGCATTTTATAAGTGTTACCAAAAACGTACATTATTTTTGGTTTAATTAATTTTTTTACTTTTATTTTATCTATACATTATAATATTTAATTTACAACTAATGTGAATAGAAAAAGAGAAAATAGGCGTGTTGATAATATCTAGTACGAAATAGTTCTTATGCAAAATATTATTACACTGAGTGCGCACGAATACGGTGAGTTGGCTCCCTGGTATGATTTTCTAGACTCGTTAAGCTTAGTTTGCGTGAGGCGGAAGAACATATTGAAAGTTGAAGTTTAGCAGGGATTCAAAAACATTGGAAGTAACCGTGAATGGGTTATACAGCCTATTAGTGATTACTTCCAACTTTTCTAAAGATCTGCTGAAGTTCAACTTCTAGGCTATTTCTCCGCATCATGCAAAAAAACACCTAAATAAGTTAAGAAAATTACGCCAAAGGGACAAAGCACCACATTTGTGCGCACTCAGTTTAGTAACATTTTGCATGAGAACTATTTCTCAAATGAGAACAACTTCTTACTAGGTATTACCAACATACTTATTTTTCTTTGTTTCTATTCATGTTCAATATAAATTAAATATAATTCTTGGACAAAATATAAGTAATAGTTTACTTTAACGAAAAATAATATATTGTTGTGTTAACAAGACTCGTGATACCGTAAAGTGGGGTCAAATTGATCGGCAGGAGTGAGATTGATCACATGATCACACGTCAAGTCCAGGTGCATAGATAGGGTGAAAATGATTAGCAAAGGTGACATCGATAACACGACAGTTTTCTGAACACGTTTAGGTCAGGTGCCATACCGGACATTAATATTTATAGAACATTTTAATGCGATCAATCTCACCCCTGCTAATCAATTTCACCCCACTTTACGGCACATGGCAATTTAGGAAACAAACAAACAAGTGATACACGGGGTGATTTTTCACAGGTTTGATTATAAAAGTGTGAAGATACTGTGAATAGACCGTAACTGGTGACGTCTGTCCAATCCGTTATTTGGTGTTATCCGAAAAAGAGTCAACAAGTCTGTTTTTATTCGAAAACTACACATCGTATCAATTATTGTCCTACGCCACTGTTCCGTTTACTAAAATAGACCGCCAATAAAACAATACCTTTGAACTACATTCCGTTGTTCAACAAATTCAGTTCTTGATTTTATATTTTGGGCATTCAAGCACAGCGAGCGAGATCTTTCCATGGTCCGTAGTACCACGCGTCATTCATCGCCAAGAAAGATGTGTCCACATTATTATTTTTTTCTTTCTTGTAGACTTCTTCTACCAACGCCTGAGACGGAACGGGTCACGAGATACTTTCAAATCGGGAATCGAACCCACAACATGAAGTGCTTTTTTTTAGCCAAAGCCATGGAAACAATCTCCATTCTGTTACGCCATCACAATTTACAGATATAACATGGTTTTATTCAAAGGACAAATATACTAGAAGCTTGGTTCTTATTTACAAACTCGTTACGAAACAAGGCAGACGTGCCAACGTGCCGCTTCTGACTCATTGTGACATAATAACGGCTGTAGAGATGTACTCAGTGACGCACACAAGCGCATAGCAGCCATCAAAGTTGCTCACGCCGAACTATTGGTGCTATCTAGCGGTGGAAGTGTTAACTTAGTGGAGCGCGTGTTGCTATTGCTGCAGACTGCACTGCACTGTCACCGGCTGCGCTAGTGTGTCTGCCTCTCTCTCGCTTCTCAGGGACGTTATGAGTGTATGACGCGCACATTAACTTTGATATATTTTTGGTCTATTTGCGTTTTCGATGCCTCCAGAGCACAGCACTTTACTCACGAAGTAGGCATAACGAGATCACAATTACATTGAATGTTCCAGTAAAATGTTAATGTTGCGTTTCTTTGCACATGTATTTGGCCAAAGAAACATGAATGTTTGAGGCTGTAGTGGAGTTGTATGAATGTCGGGAATTTTATATGCTAATTTGTTGAATGTTTGGAAATTACTATCACATTTGATGGAGTGTGACATTATTTCGCAAAGTGATAATGAAACTAAGAGGGCTCTGCACTGAGTATATTTACGGCAGTGTTCATCAGAGCATGTCTCATTGGCAGATAGATGTATATGCAGCTCTATAATGATAAATAATCGCATCTTTTCAGGAAATGGCCTAAAATATCTCAGAACTGCATTTCTGGGCTTACAGAGTATGCCGAAACATTATTACATTGTGTTTATATTTATTATTTACTTTATTTTGACAAAGGAATTTGATGAATCACTTTTTAGTCTGCTGGGATAGTAGGGGAACCAAGATTTTTGTCACTTTTTAATTGTTTACTATTGAGATTTATTAAAGATTTTTGTCACCCAAAAGTTTATTAATGTTAAATTTTATTTTATTATTACATTTATCTATCCCAGCATTTCCTTGTTTTGCATAATCATTCACAATATAGTTTTACTAGCGATTTCACGCCGCCTTTTCCTTCGGGAACTTGTGCATAAGCACACCATTATCCTGCCTTGACTCAATATTTTACGATATTTGCTTAATTTTATATAGTGGAACTGGATTATATTTGTTAGAGTAAGATACTTAGTTGATAAGAAAACACATTTACACAATATCAGCTAGAAATCATCCGTTTTCATAATAATTACATTTCATTTTACTCCGCCAATCGGCAACCGCCGATCACTCATATTCCCCCGGAAGGCGAAGTCCACATAACTAGTTGCAGCCCGACAGACCTGGGTCAGTGAGTACATATTTACGCCACTAGATGTCAGCCACTTTGCCCGAAAACGCGAATTTGGGAGATAAATTGGCAACAAATGGCGAGAGAAAAAAAAAAAAAGCATCGCGATAAACGTAACGCCCAATAATTAATATAATTATAGTCATTTCTAATTTATTTTTAATGTTTAACCACTTGCCACATTGTCGAGATACAAGATATTTAATATTATTTTAAGCAAATTGTCTACTCCGATTCACTTCCGTGTGCAGTACATTGTATGAAAACGTGTCACGTGTTTTTCCAGATAACTTCGCATCATGTGTGTCACACATTGCTTGACCTTGTCTGAAGACGTTGTTNACGTGTCACGTGTTTTTCCAGATAACTTCGCATCATGTGTGTCACACATTGCTTGACCTTGTCTGAAGACGTTGTTGTGGCTGAGAATTTTAAATAATGGTAACACGCATTTAAATACCAGTAATATAAATTTAAATAATAGTAATATTTTAATAAAAGTGATATTTCGTCCGAAATATTGGCTGTCCGCTCATGCGCCGGGAGACGCGTGACGCCACACTATAGGATGTTCAGGGCAAAGTGAGCACTTCTGAGGCCCCAGTTACTTCTTACTTAAACCAAATTTTTATTATTTTAACCACCTTTTTAAATATACAGTATATTGCTATGTGCGTAATAAACATAGTGTGTATATTCCACCGTACTAGGAAGTTAACGTCCAAAACTGAAACTAAAAAATATTTATTGAATATTATTCAAAATGAGAGTGCTTTCAAAGGTGCTCACTTTACCGTGAATAGCCTATATCGCGAAGTATCGCCGACAAGGCAAGGTGGAGCTATCGCCTCAAATCCAACGTAACATCGCAAAACTCTGGAATGCCAAATTCACGAAAGATAAAACGAAAGTCACGCGGCGCATTTCATAACGACCATTAGGTGTATATTCTATGTTTAAAATCATCTATAAACATTTTAAGCAACTTAGAAAAAAAGAAGAGGTTAAAGAGCACTGTATGCATGTGCGCGTTGATGGATTTAGAAAAAAAATGCGCATCTGGACAAAAAAAAAGAGGGAGAGAGATATTATTAACCGGAGACGTAATGGTACGTTGTGTTTTAAATCATGGGCACAAACAANACGTGTCACGTGTTTTTCCAGATAACTTCGCATCATGTGTGTCACACATTGCTTGACCTTGTCTGAAGACGTTGTGGTGGCTGAGAATTTTAAATAATGGTAACACGCATTTAAATACCAGTAATATACATTTAAATAATAGTAATATTTTAATAAAAGTGATATTTCGTCCGAAATATTGGCTGTCCGCTCATGCGCCGGGAGACGCGTGACGCCACACTATAGGATGTTCAGGGCAAAGTGAGCACTTCTGAGGCCCCAGTTACTTCTTACTTACACCAAATTTTTATTATTTTAACCACCTTTTTAAATATACAGTATATTGCTATGTGCGTAATAAACATAGTGTGTATATTCCACCGCACTAGGAAGTTAACGTCCAAAACTAAAAATAAAAAATATTTATTGAATATTATTCAAAATGAGAGTGCTTTCAAAGGTGCTCACTTTACCGTGAATAGCCTATATCGCGAAGTATCGCCGACAAAGCAAGGTGGAGCTATCGCTTCAAATCCAACGTAACATCGCAAAACTCTGGAATGCCAAATTCACGAAAGATAAAACGAAAGTCACGCGGCGCATTTCATAACGACCATTAGGTGTATATTCTATGTTTAAAATCATCTATAAACATTTTAAGCAACTTAGAAAAAAAGAAGAGGTTAAAGAGCACTGTATGCATGTGCGCGTTAATGGTTATAGAAAAAAAATGCGCATCTGGACAAAAAAAAGAGGGAGAGAGATATTATTAACCGGAGACGTAATGGTACGTTGTGTTTTAAATCATGGGCACAAACAANAAAAAAAAGAGGGAGAGAGATATTATTAACCGGAGACGTAATGGTACGTTGTGTTTTAAATCATGGGCACAAACAATACTAATGCTTTCCAAAATCTCCTTGAGAATTTCTAAATATATTGAATAAGACAACTGAGTTTCATACAATCCTTTTCTGGGGTAAACACACTATGGCAGTGGTCGTCCTCAAACTGCGGTCTGCGGTGGACAGTGACTTGGTCACAGGTGGTTCGCGAAATAACACTTCACGTTAATTTTATTAAATGAACTAAACGGTTCTAAATATTAACTCTTTAATATCGCGTTTCTTTATTAAGATGTCGAGTTTCTATGGCGGTAAATAATTTTAACGAGCTATTAAATAACCATTTCTACGTTACGCCGTCCGTTTATTTTTTTAATATTATACAAGGATTTACTTCTTAGTCATTCTGATAGCATTTTAACGCCCAAATTAATTGGAAAAATCTATAATCCGCAATTCAACGTGGAGGGAACACAACCCTATCTTTCCGTTTGTTTTTTGATACTACACGCGTACTGCCCGCGATGAAGTTCTATTTTTAACACGCGAACACGCCTAGCAATATGGCAGATAGGAGTTCCAAGCTGATAACAGGACGACCTAGGATCGATTCAGCGCTGGCGCCCAAATGATTGGCTGCTTTCCGAGTACGTTACCACATAGCTCTAAAGGCTTCTGGTCCCAAAATATTCCATACCAGACTTCCTTAACCAAAAATTGGTTATTTAAAACAATTTTTTTTTTGTATTTTCAATTATTTCTTAAAGAAACATCCTACCAATCGTCGGTTTTCCAAATCTGTAATAAGATAAATCACATTTTTTTCTCTCCAAAAAACTACTGTTGCGCCCGACTGGCATGGAATTGGATTCCCGCCAAGGCCAGATTCAAGGCCGCTAAACAGAGTGCAGAGCTACGGCAAACGGTTCAATATTTCTTGAGCAGTTTATGCTTTAGAAAAACATTTAAGATTTCCCCCCCCCCCTCCACAAAGTTTCTACAGGAGTTTAATTTGCTGTTTCATTTCTAACGCGTATTTTTTTTAGGGAGTAGACATCAGGCAATGGATGAAATAGGCGTGTTCGCAATCATTTCCTTTGTATTTATGAAAATACTGTTATAGGGTCTTGCAAGTAGTATGGGAATATGTAGTATATGTTGTATTTATTAGGTGTAACAAGACATTGCTGCAGCGGAAAACAAGTNGCAAGTAGTATGGGAATATGTAGTATATGTTGTATTTATTAGGTGTAACAAGACATTGCTGCAGCGGAAAACAAGCGCTCTGCGTGCACAAGCAACGCGGCATGTCTATGTTGCCCCGGCTTCCGGACACCGAACACGCAAAACACTTTCCAGCCAGGCACTACTTATCAATGTCATTCATCTTTCTCTCGGTCCGTGCGATAAGCTTAGGAGTTGCATACTGGGAAAGGCTGCAAAATAAAACGCTTTGAAAATATTTTATTCAGTGGAACTCGTGAGAACACTATCACTACCAGGTTTAAGAAGGACGCGAACTTTTTCCGGTCGGATAGGCTCGGACCTTTCAGAAAAAAAAAAAAAAAAAAAAATTTCATATGGCATCCCGCGGACTATACCATATTCACAGTTTCTTCACACTTTTTGAATCAAACCTTTAAAAAAATCACACCATGTATGAAGCGTTTGATTGTTTTCTAAATATGCCACGTATCACAAACATTTTATACATTTGATGACATAAAACTATCGTATACTTTGTTAAATTAAAATTTCATTTATATTTTACCTATAAATTATACAATTCAATTTATAATTAATATAAATTACAACATAAAATGGGGGGGTGGGGGTTTTGGTAATGCCTAGTAAGAAATAGCTCTCATGCAAAATATATAATTACACTGAGTGCGCACGAATGCGATGCACTGTCCCGTTAGTGTAATTGTCTAGACTCTGTTAGGCTTGGTTTGCACGAGGCGGAGGAATATCCTGGAAGTAGAACTTTAGCAGGGCTTCAGAAAAGTAGTAAGTAACCGTGAATGGACCACACAACGGCTCGGTCCGGCCGATCCGAGCGGAACAAGGACGCGCCCTGCTTTGTGGAATCTCAAGCTTCCGACGCGCAGTCGACACTTGCCCGACGAGCACAGCAAGGTGCTCTCGCCGAACCCCAGTCACGATAAGGAACGGTGCTTTTACGCCGTTTATGGCCAGGCTTGCTACTGCACCATACTAAGCTCGAGGTGTATCCATCCACGCTCCGAACACCAGCAGCATGGCGATCCACATGGCGTATGTTATAAGTATGTTCGGTATCTTAACAAACCTCTGAAAGATCACTCAGTGTACGACATGTCTGGTTGTTTCCTGAATTATGTCATACACCACAAACGCTTTATACATCTGTTAGCATAAGAGTATCTTATTTTTTTGTAAAAATTAAACTTTTGCTTATATTTTATCTATAAATTATAACATTCATTTATTATTATTGAATTAAACCAGATAGAAAAATAGGCGTGTTGGTAATGCCTAGTAAGAAATGGTTCTAATGCAAAATATTATTAAACTCAGTGCCCACAAATACGGCGTGTTGTCCCTTTGAAGGCCATTTTCTAGACTTAGTCAAGTTTTGTTTGCAAAGCGAAGGATCGGCCAGAAAGGCAGACCTCCCGCAGCGCAGTCGGTTGGTGCGCCGCCAGTCTGGTGTTCTGGGTTCGAATCCCAGGTAAGGCATGGGTGAGTGTTTAAGTTAGTTAATAAGTTAGGTTATAAGTTAGTTCATAAGTCGTCCCATGATAAGCCTTCAGGCATAACACCGGTAGATGTTTAAAAAGCCCTTTCCGATATAACTTTAGCAGAGCTTTAGAAAGGTTGGAAATAACCTTGAATGGACTATTAACGATATTTGTGCTCGTTTCATGTATCTATGCAAAGTGAACATTATAACTGCTAAAGGTTAATCGAATCAACCTTGCAAAATCAATCCTGCCTCTTTTTAAACATAAGAAATCGGTTGATAGTAATAATGTAAAGCTATAACCAAACTCGTTCTCTGTCGTTAACATGTTACTGAAAGTGTTATGTTTAAATTTGTGGCCATTTAAATTTGTTGATTTCTGTCTTATGAACATAAGACAAAAGAAGTTGGCATGGAGGGCAACATAGTTATAATACTTTACGATGTCACTTCACTTTATCGACGCGTGGACAGTAATTATCACGTTCCCGTTTTCATACAGGTGGCGGAAAGATACGCGACTTGCAGAAATAAGGTGTTCGATTAAACCATTACAACTCAGCATCGATTACACTGTAGTCAAAATCTTCCTGCGCCCTCCTCTGAAATCCTTTTCTATCAATTGACCACCTTATAGTTTTTCTCTGATAAAATCACTGAACATGAATTATTGCTGTAGGAAGTAACGACATCGTACCGTCAGCATTTTTGGAGTTAGCTTCCCAGACAGTTCTAAAATCGCTCAAGTTTCCTCTTGCTCGTGATACCACCGTGCGGCGAGACTTGTAACGCATGCTAGTCATAGCTTTCCCTCCCCATTTCCCTCCTTTTCCTCGGCACATTCTACTGACCATTGTGTTTGACCCTCTTAAGCCCCTGCCACACTCACATTTTCCCGCCAAACTGCTTTAAATACACTTGGTAAAATGAAGATAGATGTTATGACGTCACCGAAAGGTCATGAACGAAGCCATATTTGAGTGAAAAAAAAAATGGAATGTATCCAGTTCCCATTACACAATTTGTNATGGAATGTATCCAGTTCCCATTACACAATTTGTACATTGGACCGGTCTAAAATTTCTTTGATGTTTGGCTAGTAAAACCTACATGTCTGAATTGTCCACATAAAAACGGGTTTGACTAACTCCTTTTGATGAAAAATTTGACAACCGTAATTGGTTTTAAAAATTTTATTCTCAAATATATTTGAAGGAGAAAATCTGACGATATGTTACGGGCTTAAGAAACAAGGCGGCGGCTAGTTATGCGGCTGACCGCACAATTACACTACAAGCAAAGGAAANTATGTTACGGGCTTAAGAAACAAGGCGGCGGCTAGTTATGCGGCTGACCGCACAATTACACTACAAGCAAAGGAAAGCGATTAGAACGATATCTTGTGTCAGACAACACAACTAGCTCCATAACCTCGGAGAACATTGCTTACGGCTTAATTTCTTAAGTATACTTTGTATTCAGTGGTAAAAATTGGTACACTAGTGGTGCGTACATTAGGAGGCGCTGGATTGCTGATTGTATTACAGAGGATTTCTTTTTCCAACGGCTTCTTTTGTTGTTAGCAGAAAATATTGCGTCAACATGAACGAACTGAAGTTATATTCAGCGATTACGTTCTTTAAATCACAAAAATAAACACCAGAGTTCAAATAAAAATCTGAATAAAATTAGTAATTTTACACTGATTCAGGGAAAAAAACGCTGTGTAACTTCGTACTTTTGATTTTCACCGTCTTCCATCAGCGATACTGGAATGTGAGCAAAAGTCTGCTGTCTCTACGTTGCCTCGGCCCAGCCAACAGCTGCGGTTAACACCATCGCCGTATTCCACACTGCATTTCACAAGAACGGCCATGTCTGCTGGTACACAAGATGCAATAGAATCTCTTGCCTGTGCAAAAGATTAACTAGTTCATCACACAGCCCTGGTACGATCTCTCGAAAGCCGGACTTAACCAGCTGTTTTTCAATACTTTTGATGCTCCTCCTCGCAGTCACGAGGCAAAAGTACAGGCAACATCACGCGATTCCATACACACACACANAATACTTTTGATGCTCCTCCTCGCAGTCACGAGGCAAAAGTACAGGCAACATCACGCGATTCCATACACACACACAAGAAAAAAAATACAAGAACAATTATAGCAGCTAGTATACACGCTAGTAAACGAGACGTATCATTTCTTGCAAAACGTGGCCAACTTCCATATATGATTTGGTNATACTTTTGATGCTCCTCCTCGCAGTCACGAGGCAAAAGTACAGGCAACATCACGCGATTCCATACACACACACACAAGAAAAAAACTACAAGAACAGTTACGGCAGCTAGTATACACGCTAGTAAACGAGACGTATCATTTCTTGCAAAACGTGGCCAACTTCCATATATGATTTGGTAACCACGAACAGGTAATTTATTGCAAACCGGATTCCATAACCGTGACGCCTTTCATGGCCAACTTTCTTAACGAAAACAAGAATACTGAAAGCCAAAAACCAACTCCACCTTCCTCAGACAGGTTTACGTTTACGGGGCTGTAATTAGTTTGAAACTTGCGTGCCCATTACAGTTAGGTGTGTCACAATAGAGACCTAGTTCGTAATAACTCGTAGTTTGGCGTGCGAAGAAATTAGTAATTTTGCTGTTATCTGTTCGTGAGAGATGTCACAGTCTTCGTTTACAAACAAAAAAAAAAACATATTTTTGTATAAATCTAACACACATTCGGGGGCTTCAGGAATCTTTTACATGCTTTCCGGAAAATGGACAAACCGAATTGCAAGTTATGCGAACACTGCAAGCATGCTAGAAGCTAAAACGCAAAACTCTGTTAGTGGCTCCCCGCAAATCCGAGAAAGAGTTCAAAAAAACAACAGTATGCACAATTCCAAGTTAAATTCAAAAATCATTGTAGGAACTCTTAAAAGTTTTGCTTTGTCAGCAGACACGTTGCACCTGAACTGCTTCCTCATACAACATAAGAAAAAAAACTCGTAAAACATTCCAGTAATCAATGAACACCTACGGCTCACAAGAAACACACCACTTTTCCAGAATGAAGTGCTATCAACGGCTGGAATAGATATGCATAAAAAAACAACCTGGCTCAGAAAAGGGCCAGTATAATGGAACGAGAGAAACTAGACACAAAATGGCGAACTTTAAAACTATGAAAACACCACCAATAGATAGCAAACGAATAAGGACAACAATTTGGGGATGGCAGTAAAAAAAAAA
>NQII01004396.1:24614-79735 GCA_002778355.1 Clitarchus hookeri
TTAATTCTCCGGATCAGAGACCACTCATAATGCTTGCTCTACTTAGGCTGGATATACGGCGACGGCGTCTCACAAAATCAGTACAAATTCAGACGAGTTAAAATTGTTCGTTTAAATTATGTGGGTTTTCCCTTCACTTCTTTGAGAAATCCGCTGTAAAGATGGGTTAATATTAACAGTTTGTCAAGCAATTGTTAAAGAAATTTTCACCAAAATAGTAAACAGTGCCATTAAACAAAGAGTGATTGTGCAATATGATTTATGTTTATCTTCATTTCTAATGTAACATAAAGCCATGGAACTGCGATAATCATAGGTGGCCGAATATTAATGTGAGCCACTGTACATAAATCACATACTACATACACACACATCCTAAAAATCTTGCAAGTCTAGTAAAAGTCTCTTAAATGTACAAGTGGATTAAGTTCGATTGGTACAAGATTTTCTAATATTCATTTTAATACTTTTCATCTCAAATTCTTGTCACAGTTCGAACGGCTAGTTTCCAATAATACTTTTTTAAACGGCTGGTCGTGCAACCTCGCAGGGAAAAAAGTTAACTACTGCACAACTTAAAGCACTATAAAAAATAGTAACTTAAAATTGTCTACCAATAATAAATGCGCTATTATAGATTATAAATCTGATGTTCTCAACTGAACATACAGGAGAAACCAAAATCAACAACAAATATGACGAAAACCAATAAGTAAGGCGATCACAAGTGTGTTAGGAACAAGCAGTAAAAATACTTCATTTATCTGCAAATTCACTAGAATTCGGGCACGGCTAATATAAACTTTGTGACGTCACAAAGTGCGTGCTTGATGAGAAATCAACATGGCCCACATCTACTTACTGGGTCAAACGCTCATGCATACGAAACTGACTAGCTACCTATAACCTAGAAAGCTTAGTGTATTGCATACTTCGATGTCACCGAGTTTTAAATTGTGATGCTGGCAGGTTTGTTACAGAATATTCTATCGGATTGTTGTGCATTTGCCAACTACCGTCCGCGAACCACAAAGTACGAAAACTGTGAATAAAAACAGCATTATTATGTGTAACATTGCATGAACATGGAAGCCGAACTTAAAAAAGATAAGTATTGAGCAAAATACTGAATGTATAATGTAAACTAATAAATCTACGCTTTCACACAAGAAATGCGAAGAACACTGTTACAATTTTTTGTTACAGCTGTAAAGTTTTTTAAGTGCACTGGTTAAGTTACGTAAACCACAGCTGATATTCCAAAGTAAGAGTAATAACTTAATAATAACGAAAGTACGATGAAATTAAATATTCACATCCAAGCTACTTAATGTATAAACTGCGGGGAGAATGGCAACAACTATTCACGATACAGCAATAAACACAACCTCAACAACAAAACCGAGAAATATTTAACGCTCAAGAATGCTTCTGCGATGCGATAGGAATGTGTTCGGAACTGAGAGCTCACCTGTTTAACGGTAGTAAAATGGCGAAGAGTTCCAGACATGTTTTAACTTGAAGTGTTTACTCAACATCGACCACTTCCTTCGCACAACACACAACACACGCCAGGTGCGGTGTTTTTGTCGCACAAAACCAGCGTCTGCTCTCATTGCGTTCGCGGCCACCGCGATAAGCCACGAAAGTCGTACAGCAGCGATAAAAAAAAACATGACCATACTCAAACTACTTTCCCTTACGTTATAGAGGACAAGCGGTTCAAGGGGAAAGGTCCATACGTTCGGAAATAAAAAAAAAGAGCATAAGTATTGCAACTATGGAAAAAAAAAGGAGGGCAAGGGCGTCAATTGGGCGTGTTCTACAACGCACGTATACGTAATAAAAGGGGCCCGGAAAAAGTAAACTCAACAAACTGACGGGCTGGGGTGAATTTGAGTCATATACGTTTAAACGTAAAGATCTGCAACGTATATATGGAGGGGGAGGAGGGAAGATCGTCTGTTACAAATTACAGACAAATATTAATTGCAAAGCTATGTTCGTATGTTTATTAAAACAAAGACGAGAATAAGCCTTTTTTTTTCTTTTTCAAACTACAATGGTCACGAAGAAAGATACGTATAACCAAATATGCTTAATTCCCTGCTGTCTACAAGGATTAGCGGAAACGTGAGAGTTCTGAGTTGACCAACTCGTACAAATTCTTATTTAAGTACCCGTCCGCTTACGTTACACTGTAAGTAGACGTGATATGTTACTTAACCGCGTCCGTGCTGTCGCATGACGTGCCTGAGCGAGGCAGACGGAAATACGCCCCTCTCTCCGAACCAAATTTTTTGTCAAGTATCATGCAGAAATGTTTAAACATTGTAACTTCGAATGATAGCTGCACTTACTGAACTTATCGCTACACTTAACTACCGTACTTATTTCAAAATGCTGGTCACTTAAAATCTAAGCGTTTTATAATTATACTAACATAAAAGTACCGCGATTTTGGTTAAATTAAACTTTTACATATATTTTGTCTATAAATTATACCTAATTTATAATTTATATGAATAAAAACAGGGAGAATATAAGTGTGTTGGTAATGCCTAGTAAGAAATAGTTCTTATGCAAAATATGATTGCACTGTGTGCGCATGAATGCGATGCATTTATCCATTTGGTGTGAGGCGGAGGAATATCCTGGAAGTAGAACTTCAGCAGGGCAAAAGCTGTCATGCTCGGCGACATGAGAGAACCGCTTGTACGAAGAGTCTTTTTCGCGCGATCAAGCATTGCGACAATGGACACATGCAGTTTATGCAAGGCGATGTATTGAGGGACCACATCAAGAACTGCAAGGATTCGTCTTTTGAGAGCCACCAAGTGATGTCGTCAATACCTCCCGCTGCATCGATGGATACTGATTCCACAAGACGATTATGACGAGACAGTTAATGCTAAAGACGGAATGAGAGACCTACGAGATTTGGTAGAGTCAGTATGCGTGGAATGTACACTTGCAAGACGTTCGCGTGAAGTCGACGAACTTCAGAATAAACTGTTGTCGGCTCTAAATACTGACGATGACTGTGCGACTCCTACAACGAAAAGCAAACTTGATATTGATGATGAAACAGGAGGTGAAGACGATCGTGAAGACATCATTGATGAAAATAAACGCGAAGACAGTTCTAGCGCTGAAGACGACGGCGATTTTCTCGATGCAATGGCACAGCCCTCGGCTACATTTGCTGCAACAAGCGACATGAAGAAGGCAGAAGATACTGAGAATACTGGCTACCTATTTCCCGAAGGCCCGAATGAATTTGTTGATAAACTCAGGCATTTGATTGACCTGCAAAAACACGGGAGTCTCTTGCACATTGTTGAGATATCTTCAATCATTAGCGAACTAAAGGGGAGGGGTCTTATCGCATGATAGGCTGAGCTGCTTTCTTCTGAAATTGTAATTACAAAATAATAAATACTTTTAATAATAATTGTGTTTTAATGTTTGTGCTGTGCTCCTTTCATCCCTCATAACTTGAAAGTGGTTCTATGAGCACTCGTTTACTGAAGTATAGATCTACGCTCAGAATACTAATGAAGTATTTAAGCATAAACTGCATAGATAGTGGTTGCATACAAAACATTAATGCAGTCGTCAAGTACAAATGCGTGGAGATAGTTGGCAAATTAATGTTTTTTTAATATGTATGGATGTGGAACAGACGACACACACATTCACTGATTATTGATTGATCAAAAGATTGGACGAAAGATACATGGGAAGATTGGAACATTGAGGGAAAGATAGGAAGATTGATGGAAAGATTGCTAAGAATTGATGGAAAGATTTCCTGGGAGGAGGAGTGCGTAAGATTGATGGAAATATTGTTGAGGAGGATTGTGAAATATTGATGGAATGATTGGACGATTGAGGGGTTGATGTTCAAGAAGAACGTAGGAGACAGACTGTTTATCACCGTCGTACATTCCAAGTCTCAAGGGACTAGCACTATTGGTATTTCAATTAATGCCAAGTATGTCTATAAGTGTTTTTAGATGCTGATCTATAACATGATTATAACGTGACTTGGGCAGGTGGTTGCTACTTACATGAAGGGCTTGGAGTGGTCACATTTACATATATTAAAAAACATTCTGAGTAGCATACTTATACCTACATAAAAGTCGAGCTGTGTGCATGGTTAACACATGTATGCGGTTACGTTTGAGAGCAAGCAGAACGACATGAGCAGCGAGATATCGTTACCTTCTTTTTTCAAAAATAAATATCCATTTAATTCATTTTTATTGATTTTTTTTATTTTTTTAGAAGGTTTTAGGATTTTTTTTTATAATTTTTGGAATTTTCAATTGTTTTGGGTTTAAGGTTAAGGGTCAATGGTCAAGGGTCTTAAGGTCAAGAGTCAAGTATCTCGGGTCGAGTGTCTTGGATCAAGGATCTTGAGTCATTAGTCAAGCGTTAAGGGTTTTTCGGAATTTTTTTTGGGAATATTTTGTGTTCAAGGTTATTCAAGGTCACTGGAATTGGGTCAAGGTCGTTGACATCTAAAATAGTTTATGAGGTGGACACCGGCCGACCTGCGAGAGTCGGTCGTATCGGCACTTAGTCTATCCACTTGTCATCGAACCTAGGTTCTCCTACATATACATCTTCAAATACTTATTTTATGTTTGAATTTTTTGGAATTTTTTAATTTTTTTAGGTTGAAGGTTATTCAAGGTCACGGACAATGTCAAATGTCAAGGTCATCGACATCTAACATGGCTGACGAGATTGACACAGGCCGTGTCGGGAGCTTAGTCGATTCACCTGTCATCGAACCCCGGACCATGTACATGTTTAAATAATTTTGTAATTTTTTATAATTTTTTTTGGAATAATATAATTTTTCTNTCGTAGTTGCAAAAAAAAAGGGGGGCTCTTTTTTAAAATGAGGGGGGGGGGTCACTGCTTTTAAAGAAAAAAACAGGACATTTCAAGGGGAAAAAAGGCATTTCAAGGGGAAAAAAGGAAATTTCAAGGGGGAAAAAAGGACATTTCAAGGGGGAAAAAAGGACATTTCAAGGGAAAAAAAGGACATTTCAAGGGAAAAAAAGGACATTTCAAGGGGGAAAAAAAGGACATTTCAAGGAAAATATGGAAATTTTAAGCGAAAAATGGGAAATTCAGGATGGCGGCAGTCGGCGCCTGGCGCCTATCCCAGATCCCCTTGCCTCAGATCCGCCATTTACATTCTACTAGTCAAGTATAGCAAAATATTTTACGTTGTTATAAAATATAGGCATTATTCACGTGCAACGTGGATCGTATTTTTCTGACAATTTTGATCGCATGTGCACTACATTATAATGAATTCTGCAGCATGTTGTACTGTCAGGTGCAATGCTCCCTTGGAAGCGACTATACTTTCACTTTATAAACTCACATAAGATTTACATTCTCACGAACACGCATATAAACCCAACATTAAATATTTTATGATTTGAGAATAAGTTATGTAATAAATAAAGCGGCTGCACATATAAATAAAGTGAAATTCGTTGAAGGCGAATATTTATCTCATTGGATTAAATTAACGCCAGCAGCTTCTATTCCTGTAAATAAATAGCAGGGCTGCTTTGAAAGACAACACAACACATACTGCATATACATGACATACCAGGGACTCGAATTCGGATCCCCATCGTCTGAAGGTAAAAAGCGAATTACGCTATAGTCGCCACTTTTAAAAGATAATACCAGTACTGGTTGCGATAATTCAATACACAACTGGGTATACTTAATACGCAGGAAAAATTAGGCGCAAAAAGCGGAGAAATGTAACGACTCCGGCGTGTGTACAACTACGGACTGTATGACCTACTGTATTAGCGGTTAACTGAGCAAGTTTTAAAGCCCAGCTGATTCTCACTTTCTCTCTATTTCCACGTAATCTAAGATTAACATTGCATGGACTAAATTACTAGAATCCATGAATCACTTGAGTTAAGCTGTGGAAGTGTTAACTGTCCGTCGGGCGTAACAGATCTGAGAGAAACAGACAACTTGTTTTGTTGTACAGTTTCGTAATGGAGGCTGTGCGCTATCTCCCCCTCTCAGTCAGTACCATCCTGTGACACTCCTCCGTGCCGGCTAGTGCTGTCCAGGCCTTGGGGCCTGTTGACACGCTCTGCTCTGTGCTTCGGCTTTATCTGCGAGATGCACAGCGCCTTTGTACGTATTACTGAGGGCGTTCGAGACATACACTGCGACCTTTTGAAAGCGTATGCTTGCAACGTGTGTTTATTACTGAAAAATAAAAACACGTTGACTGTAGGGTACGAATACTTTTTGCTGAAAGGGGGAAATTTTTTTCTGTGAATTTAAGACTTTCGGGAATTTGCGTTTTTCTGCAAAGAGGCTGATATATGGTGGCGTAAATATGTACTAGCTATTATAGGTTATAAATAAACTGCAGTGTTAGATGTCTGGTGTGAAATTAAATACACCAAGTGCGACACGAAATTTTGTGCTACACAAAAAACTTGGGTTTTGACAGTCAGTATATCTTAGACGTTATTATATTTTGTACTGAGGAACGATTCGTCCCATCAATATCGTGCATCATTACTCTTCAGAGAGGGAAATCACATTCACTGGTAGGGAAATAATTTTTGTTACATAATCCAGCGAAAAAGGGGGCGGGTGATTATGAGAGGGGAAATTCCAGGTAACCCCCCCTCCTACAAAAAAAATTTATTCGCACCCTGATTGACTATGTAAAATCAATGCAATGAGAAAAAAAATGTCATGAACAACCCAAGTGATTATCAAGCTGTTATCGATATGCTGTTCAACGAAAGTGAGGACGATGATATTGGGGACGAAAGTGACACAGATGCCGAAGATGAAGTGGAAAATTGCCAGGAAGAGTCTGATACTACTCAAGATGATACTGATGAAGAATCGGAAAGTAATACCAATCACAATTATTTTATCGGGAAAGACAGTCACCAACAAAGTGGAAGAAAACAAGGCACGCACAGAACAGAAGAACGAAATCACACGATTTACTTTTACTCACCTACCAGGAGTAAATGAACAAGCCAAAGCAGCAAAAACGGCATTTGAATTCTCGAACTTACTTATAACAGACTATATACTTAACATAGTTGTGCAATATACTTATCAGTACAACAATTAATCGGTGTCAGATTATTACATGACTTGGAAAGAGATTCAAAATGCAAAGACAAATTAGAAATAACGCAGGAACGGCAAAGTTAAGAAGAGTTGTGGGGCTCAAATAGAAATGACGTTGAAAGATTTCGTCTTGTGATGAGCTGGAATTGTTTTAAATTTTCTGCTTCGTTCCAACAGATTTAATGACAGTGTGATCGCCACACTGCTATTAGAGAAGTTTTCACATTGCTTGTTGCGAATTGCCAGAAATGTTACGCTGTGGCAGATAATATAACCATCGACGAAAAATTAGGATTCTGAGGAAGATGTGCTTTCAGGCAGTATGTCCCACAAAAACCTAACGAATATGCCAAGATGTACTACTCTATAATCTTCAGGTATACGCAAGAAAATAGCCCGACGGATAATACAGCGTAAGCAATAAGCCAGCGGATTTTGTGAAAATACTCGCAAAGCCAATTCACAACGGTGAACGAAATATCTTGCAATAAGTGGTTCAGTGACTTGGGTTTAGTAGAAAACTAGCAGAAAGAGAAACTGTCTAATGTTGGAACTACGCGAACGAGCAAGAAACAACTTCCGCCAGAATTTGTTTCAGTAAAAAGAATACTAGACACATCCAGTATGTTTAGATTCAGAGAAGAAGCAACTATTGTGTCATGTTCCAAAGAAATCCAAAAATGTGATTATGATCTCTAGTTTACATTTTGATTATGACACTGGTAAAGAAACGGGGATCGAAAAAAAGCCCGAAATAACAACATTTTACAATCAAACTAAATTCGGAGTGAACATGGTTGATACACTGTGTTCTGCTTACAATATTGCAAGAAACTGTAGTCAATGACCAAATGCCATTTTCTTCGCAATATTCAACCAATGCGGTGTAAATAGGCATAAAAATATAAGTAATATTTCTTCGAAACGGGAAGAGCAGGAAATGTCTTTCTTTGAAAAATCTCTCTTGAGAGTTGATGGAAGAACAGCTTACTCGAAGAAGTGTTATCAGAAAAGAAATTCCCGGTTCTCTTCAGCCAAGTCTCCCTCGAACACCATCAGAACATGGAGAAATTACTAAAACAAAAGGAAAGAAACTCAAGGTTGCACAACTTGCCCACATGAGAATAAAAATACAAGATTCTCAAAATACTCCAGTGGAAATCGGAGTGAATATTTTTCCCTGTAGCATGCTGGTACGATTTGTAAATTGTGCTAAATTAGTCTCTCTCCGACAATAATGATAGTGGACTACAATAAATTCTATAAAATTCGTGATGAGAACTTTACTTGCTTTCATGATTTGACCCATAAAGACAAAAATATTGAATTAATACAAAACTAATTGGCATTACAAAACTTCCTAATTTTTTGTATGTATTTTATTACAGAAATTAAAATATTCAAGTTTAAGACACAAATATACTATTCTTATATGCCAATCCTTACTATGCAGTTTTTAATTTAGAACATTCCACTTTTAATTACTAATAAAACTATTTTTTACACTTCTTTGCCAACGTTACTGTAAGTACTGCAGCCGGTGTCTATGCAATCACGGGCAATATTTAAGGTNTTTTTTACACTTCTTTGCCAACGTTACTGTAAGTACTGCAGCCGGTGTCTATGCAATCACGGGCAATATTTAAGGTTTATTTCATAAGTGCTTCACCGCAAACACCGTATGTACTATGTACACATGGATTGCGAAAATTTACACCCAGTGTACACCAGACCACTCGTCGCAAACACTCCCTCAGAGACAACGGAGGCGAGAATAGAGTCAGATAAAGGCCAACGACGCAGCCATTTACTTTCGTAAAACGGTAATTGAGCACTACGAAGTCTTGTGCACTGTCAGTTACTATTTCACCAATTTAAATTTCAATGCTAAGTTCATCCTGACAGTTTTGATGGACATTTATTTAATTCGTCACAGCTTGATTACACACACTCAACTGTACACTAGGTGAATTACTGGTTATTTAATGACAATAATTATTATTTTATAGACTATTTTTGTTTTAATTTTAACTGGCTACTTACATCCCAGTCCAATAAGCCGATTGAAGAAAATACATTTGCAGGATCCAAAAAATACCATCGCGGACTCTTAACATGACGTATTTGCTTGTTGTTTCACGCATGTAAAACGAAGTATTGTCTCAATAGACTTTGGAATAATGTCCATTCTTTTGGAGCAGTCTTTATCTTCAGTACTGAATTATTTTGTTTACGATTTTGCTTATTTCCATCTTCTCTGCACGGATCAAAGGATCTCTGCGTGCCGAGTACCCCACCACAGACACGCAGTTTTGCACTGGACCAGCCGAGACATCGCGGTACTACGGCCAACACGGTGAAAATGCGCCGACGTCATAGCCCAAGGTCAAATCACAAGTTCGATCGCCGACCTTGAAGAAGCATTCAATCGGCAAAACGAGGAGTAGAAAAAACGTAACCTCAGGACGAGATTGACACACACGACTCTGGACTTCACTCGATTGCGTAGCCGCGAGCAAGCATCCACTCCACAGTCTCGAACACACTCAGCTGACAACATTGGATAGTTACAAGAAGTTAAGACTGAAATTTTAAATTCATTGTTTTGGTTCGCCATTTGCGGCACATTTAAGATAAATACTCAAACTGCCATGCATACTCAAATGTAAATATTAATTTTAAAAAACAATTGTAAGGCTGCATTCAGGACAATAATAAATAATAAATCCGAGGCATTATAGGCAAAACAAACAAACTAGTATTTTACAGTAAAAATTCCGAAAGGAAAATCATAAACATTGACATTTCAGTTTAAACTGTGTTACCACAATCATCATCAGTATTGTTTAAAATTTCGGAATCAGCCAAATAAGGCCAAAAAATTACACGCAGTAACACTGATTGGATTTCAGCGATGTACAAAAAGGATTATTAAATATTAAAATATTAATTCTGAGTAGCATACTTATAACTACATAACAGTAGAGACAGTGAATAATTTACATATTCTGGCACCATATAATAATTATACTTCAAGAGATGAGACTGGTAATGTACTAAATTAATGAGAGATTTTTGCGTGTTTCTGCAATACTTTATAATTTCAGTACAAATAAAAAATAATTTTAAAAACTGGATAATAAACACATATTTTCGATTTGACATACCCATGTTAAACCAACATGGCCACGACTTTTCTGCCCTCGAAAATAGAGCCTCCCAAACCCTGATGAGGCCAGTCATATACTAAACATTATCGATTTTTTTTAAATTTTGGAAATTATTCATAAATGTATTTTTTTCATAATTTTTTGGGATTTTTGGAATTTTTCAGGTACAAGGTCAAAGGTCACGGACATGGGTTCAAGTTCACCTGGATCCAACATGGCTGACGATATGGACACTGGTCGACCTGGCGAGGGCCAGTCGTGTCGGGAGCTTAGTTGACCAACCTTTCATCGAACACCGGACCTCTTACACGTACATATTTAAATAATTTTTTAATTTTCTTTTCAAATTGTTTTACATTTTTAAAAGTTTTTTTTGGAATTTGGTAATTTTTCTGCAGTTTTTTATTATTTTTTTTGGGGTTCAGGGTCATTCAAGGTCACGGGTACAGGGTCAAGGTCACCTGGATCCAATATGGTGGTCGGGTGAAATCATAGCATTGCGGCCGGCCAGCGCCTGGCTCCTACTCCGGAATCTGTTATGCCAGACTCCCTTAAATCCAACTACTGAATTAGTAACATTTCTATGCCAGAATTAATTCATCCTGGAAACTACCGGTTTGATTATTTGCACTGTCTAAAAATTACTCTTAAAAAAACAACCGAGAACTTAACACGCACGCTTGTCGTTTCTTAAAAGTTATTCCACAGTGAAACGTTCAACAATTTTTCAATAAAGAGCGGATTTCCAGACTTCTGTTGGCCTCTTCAAGCCATTTTTAGGCGTGCCCCGATTGCCTTGGACGGCGATAAACCGAGTAGACAAACAAGATGATGCTGTTACTGTTTCGGTGACACGGTCAAATGTGCTGTGAAAGCAACACGAATATCGTAACGCGAGAAAAAGATGTTTGTCACACTTGGTCGGGAATAGTGACGCCCCAAACAGGTCTGTCTGTAGAGTCGCACCTGATTCCAAGTGTCATGATGATCCTCCACACCGGGGCGACTGTGTCCTCCAAACGTAATCGGCTCTCGGCAGACCTTGAAAGGTTGTCATCGGCGACGAGCCAGTCAGCGGGCAGGCACGTGTCTCGCCACGGAACCGGCACCTCTTCACAAGTTCCCGACCGCAACTAGTTCCTACGGAGCCCCTGTCATCAACCCTGACCACCCGAGGGAACCCGTTCTCACGTAGAGATGCTCTCCGGGAATCTCCACTGCCGTGCGACTCCACTGCCTTCGTACGGGCCACCAACTAAAACTTCCTGCGCTGACACCTTTCTATTGGCCGCCGTCATTTCTCTATCACAGCTATTCAATTAGATTTCCCTTCGGTCCACACAATTAATTACGTTGCTTCAATGGCCACACAATCTCTCAAAAAGTCGCGGCTCACTCATACATAATCGGTTTATTTACATCAAGATGTAATAAACAAAATAATATATAATTTTATTACACGTTTTATGATAGTGATAATTACAGTTGACATTAAATTAGGTAAGTGTATTCAAAAGTCTACATGGCGAAGCTGAAAAAAACCGACAAACTCCGCCTACATTTTCCTTACGAAAAAAAAAAAAAAATCCCGAAATTATATGCGAGGCTTCGTAAGTGAAGTATTTGAAACGGAACAGTTATATCCAGGATAATGCGTAGTTGAACGAATATCTGCAACTGCTGCAAAACTAGTCCCTGTCATAAAATTGTGCCATAGAGAAAATAAGGGTTGCAACCTTATATAAATGTCTGTGATGCCGAAGTTTTATTAGGTTTCCAATGACGGATTATGAATGAGCACGTTACAATTAAAGAAAAGGGTCGTCTTGCGTCATCACTCTAAACCCCATCCGTTTGCAAGGAATCCATGCATATAGGTAAAAAAAACCATTGCGTTACTGCACCTGGTAGGCAAGCAACACTCATCACACATTGTGTGTTGTTCAGTGTCCACCATCAACTTCAAAGCACAGGTTACAATGTCATTATCCTTAATGTCATTGTTCTATTTCAAATACTTACTGTAATATTTACAATAAAAATGTGTTTCAGCTCCACCTTCGAGGGTGCGTACCATCCTTCCGAAGCAACGTCGATCATATGTCACATATTATTTTCGACTTATTTTCTTCATACGGAATATGCAGGCTGAGTTCCTCGGTGTTTTACTGACTTACTCTGTGCATAAAAAAAAACTGCTGATAAAAAGTTTCGTCCGCGGGTTAGTCTAACGAGCCTGGGCCCATGTGGCCCAAGAACCGCTAATTGAATAGTCCTGGTCGTCCTTCACTTCACCCCATCAGCAGACAGTCGTCTGATTCCCAATGTTCATGTTTTTTACGAAATTGTAGACGGAATAAAGACAATTTACGCCATTTAATAACAAGTATATTAAAAAATTAGTCAACAGTTCATTTTCTGTATCGATCGTTGTATCCTTCCGACAAGTACATTAGAGTAGAAAACTGGACTCATCATTTTCATGCATTTTATCTTACACGTGTTTATCAACCTAGTCATAAGCAACAAATTCATACGTAAGCATTAAGAATAACGTATTAATCTCTGACTAACCATGTGCATTAATTAACTCTATTGCCATCAAAATATCAAGAGTTTTATTTTACGAAATAATGTAATGCAATCTTGCCCGATGTGGAATCAAGGTTCATTGATCAGAATGTGTATACAAGACATCACGAATACATAGGAACAGTGCGAAACTTGGTTCAGTAATAATAATTAAGAAAAACTTGATTTCTGCAGGTAGAATATAAGGTTGGCATGTTGCAGATGAATATTGTACTCTATACTGTACGTTAATATTTTCTTTGTGCCTGTATTTCTCCTATGCAATAAACAACTTCATCAGTCAATCTTGTTTGTTGTTTCGGCTCTATAAAAAAAAAANTGCCTGTATTTCTCCTATGCAATAAACAACTTCATCAGTCAATCTTGTTTGTTGTTTCGGCTCTATAAAAAAAAAACAGCTGGCGACCGAGGAACAACTGCAATACCGAGCAACAAATGTTTCTTTTGCCGACCTGTTCATTNAAAAAAAAAACAGCTGGCGACCGAGGAACAACTGCAATACCGAGCAACAAATGTTTCTTTTGCCGACCTGTTCATTTTCATTTCGCGATTTTGCAAGTTTTTTTTTTTTTTTTTTTTGTAATACGGTGGTCAAATTACATATATAATTTTTTCTTTTTTCTCCACTGAAACGTGGCAAGTAAAGTGTGCTTGGGTGTAGCTAGAAATATTTTCCCACGGAATTCGGCAATTGAAATTCCTTTCCGCTTACCTTGTGTAATTAATTATGCATGGAATTGCGTAAAGAGTTGGGGCTTATGTTTTCTATTTATTTGCCATAAACATGACAGGGAGTTTCTTTTTAACGCTCTAGACGACGAATATGACTGCGGCATGTCCAATGTAAATCTAGAAGTAGCACAAGGCTTAAAGACTGAATGCAGTTACTTTTAGCATTAGTTCACACGTCGTCTCATTAACACTATGTCTACAGATTAACAGAGTTACGTTAACAAAAGGTATGGATCAAAGAAGTCGAGCTCACGGAGTGGGGCCAGATGATCATCAACAGACTTCTGTTGGCACTGATATTTTCTTAACTCCGCCCCCCTCCCCCAGGGGCCACGGTGGTGTAGTGGTCAGATTACTCACCTCCCATTTAAGCGAACAGGGTTCGATTACCGGCGGGGTCGCTCCCGGATTTTCGCACGTGGGAATCGTGCCCGACGATGCAGCTGGTCAGTGGGTTCTCTCGGGGTTCTCTCGTTTCCCCCATCCTTGCATTCCGGCATTGCTCCGTACCTCGCTTCTCTCTCATCGGCTCTATAAACCTCGATATTGAGAGCAGTGTCTAAATATCTCTACTCTACTTTACTCCCCCCCCCCCCCCAAANTCACTGCATGATTTGTGTATATTTTGCTGTGTACACGCCAAGCAGGCGGGGGAAAAAACACGAGTTTGTATATAGATAAAATCATAACAAAATGCACTGAAAAAAATCACATTTCAGCAAACGGGGTTTGTAAAGATAACAGACAGGACATCGCGGTCAAAACAGTTACAAATGTAGTGCCTTTGTAGTATTTTCCAATAACTCAAGAAAATGTAATTTATTATTGAACTAGCACGGCCTTTTAACTCCCCGTTGGTGTATACGCAATTCTGGGCGCACAGCGACCTCAGTGGTTGAGGTTAGTACATGGCTGACGGAATGTTTATTTTAAGTGGAACTACCAATTGGTAGGAACACATGTGCAGGCCTATTAAAAATAAAAGAAACTTCAGTGGCGCTTAATCTTGAACATAACGTTTTTAATATCATGCTAAAACCACTTTCCTTTATCAACTGCCATTTTTTTTTTACATAAGCCAATCAGTGTTTTCGCAGGGCTCCCACAAGGCCCAACGAGCAAAAACTGTATATATCAGAGACTTTTGAAGGGAAAAAAAGCTACCAAAAAGAGATCTAACACATACTATATTAAATTAAACTAAAAACGGGCATTTAAAAACCAAGTAAGTCTTAATTGTTAAGTAATCACGCTACGTACCTTCATAACTTGAGTCTGATATAGGAAAACTATCAATGTCCTTCAAAATGAATGTTATAAAAATATTATATACGCTATGTCTTTGAAAATAAACACGAACAAATCATTTATGACTTTGGAAATGAATGCCAAAACTATTGTTTTGCCTACTTCGCGATGTGTAACTTTGAAATAATATCGGATTTTCTCCTATTCACAGACATTTGAAGTTTATCCACTTCATTTTTCTTAGCTTCTGCTTCTTTACCGTATGTAGCAACACCTACAAACATGCTCTATACATTTCCTACTTCCCATAAATTTTTCGCCTATACAGCCGACGTAAAGTCTCTTCTGGGCTTCAAAGAACAGTTTATCAGCTGTAACTCTTTTCACTCTTTCCTCTTTTCGCAAAACGATTAATTTATCTTCGTCTTCTGTAAGAAATAGTTTCTCTCTATCTCTCTCATTTTATTGTCATTCTCTTTCTTGTCATCCTTTTGCATTTTCTTTTCAGCTAGTTCATCCTTTCTCTTTTTCTTTACTTTGTCAAGATCAGCTTAGTAGCTGTTACGAGCACAACGTGCCATTGCGAGGAGATCTTGGGTGATAGAAACCAGGTGTGGCAGATTATGAAAACGTTTCATGTCCATTTCACAGTCATCATGGCATTTAATGTACGCTCACCCATGTATGCACAGTCACTTGTCAAGGTACGCACTGAATATGAGATGCCACGTTCAAGATAGGCGCTGCCATGACAGGGAGAGCACGGCTTTGCTTACCGTAGGATACCTTAAATCTCTACAGGGATTTTTTTTTTCTGAAAGAACTGAGCCCAGTAAATATCAATACGCTATTCTTGCACTTTCTCCTCTTCTGTCTCCAAGGGAAGCCGTTCATCGAGAAGACATCGAACTTTATATCAAAAGGAAAAGTATCAGCTAGAGCGCAAATGTCACACCCACTAGTTACAGATTGTCTTTCTCCTCTTTGTAGACGTTTGAAATGTTTCGCAAGTTTCCTGATTTTGAGCGCAGATTTTTTGATGATATGCACGCACGCACGCACGTGGTGGTTTTGAGCATCCATAAGAAATAGCAGCCTATATTTTTTCTGGAGCCTGCAACATTAATTCCAACAAACTATAAATGTGTGTTGTCATTATACGAATATAGATGACACGAAAATGTCTTTAACATGTCACATTAAACTATAACACATTGAATAACACTTACCTTCATAAGTTCAGCTGTCACTGCGACCCCAAAAACTACATCCTTCACAGGAAGAAAATTTTCTTTCATGAGCACAGACTCGTCTAATCCTAGTCTTTCAATAGCCTCGGCTTTACAGGTTCTCCTCAGAAGAGATGTAGTAAGTCTCTCGAGCTCGGTATGAAGCATATGTATGAGTGGTTCATTTCTTTGGAAGAATCCAGTAAATGATGTGAATACACTGGCAACAGAAATGATGAAATGGAGCTCGGCAACCATGGTTCTCCTTTTACGATGACTAGCGATGTCTTGACATGACTTCGTCTTTGCTAAATGAGGCATTTTCTTATTAGTAATATGCCAGAAAGTAATGCTTCAGTGGATCAAGCTGCTCAATAACCCTTTCAGCTGCAGGCCCCAGAGTGAGCCATCGAGAAGATACATGTTTAATGAAGCGGTGTTGGGGGACTTTCATGTCCCTCTGTAAGCAACGTGGAGCCCATTTTACAATTTCGTACTTTGGTCAGTTATAATTCTGCTAACATCTGCCAGATACGAAATACGAAATAAATATTAAAATACGAAATACATCACCATTTAAAATACGAAATTGGTTTATGTGACCCATTGGTCTATAAAATCTGAACAATTCGAACACGGCCTGAGAAGGGTCTAAAATGCTGTATAAGTACTTTATACTTAAATAAATGTAAACTGATGGGAGACTGCACAATTTAATACACATAAAGACTGCCGAATCACTTAATATAAATCTTCTTACAGTAAAGCAGTACCTAAGGACCTGTACAACACGAAACAAAACCAAACCGTCACTCAGTCACACAGAATCACCATATTAACATGGGATATTTCCACGGATATTTGGACTAAGGTTCTGCGAAGCTTAAAATTGCAAGTATTTTGTGTTTGTTATTTATAATGATCCACAAATCACAACCTAACGTGTCGTAGACATACACTCACTGTTATCACGCACGTCTGAAAGTAGTGACCACAGAACAAGGCGGAATAGCAAAATTACGCAAAAGAAACAATTGACTGCAACCACGACATGATAATCAATAGAGTGTGCGAGACAACAGCTGTTTAGCACTAGCCGACGCTTGTTTAAGCACAATCGATTGATCGTCATTGTAGTGGAAAGTACTGATGTACAGAGAANAATTACGCAAAAGAAACAATTGACTGCAACCACAACACGATATTCAATAGAGAGTGCGAGACAACAGCCGTTTAGCACTAGCCGACGCTTGTTTAAGCACAATCGATTGATCGTCATTGTAGTGGAAAGTACTGATGTACAGAGAACTTTAAAAATAATTAAAAAGACTTTTCCTGAAAAATAAAATTAAAATTAAAACAAAACAATTGGCTGCCAAAAAAAAACTGATATCTTAGAGACTATGCGGGAGCCTTGTTTACGTCAAAATAAGTAGAGTTACTGGAATTTTTATTTTCGTAAGGTTGACATGAAACGAGCTTAATCAACAGTGGACACATTAAAATCACAAGCCCCTCCCAGCTGAGGTTCCCGATTCGACCTCAGACCCCGGCGGGCGGGCAACTAGGCAAGTCATCACCTAACTCAGTGTGCGTATCACATTTTTGAGTTTATCAGGCGAACTTACGAACTCGAAATACTTCAGACCCAACTGGTGGACGGGAGAAAAAGTGTAAACCTACGCAGGTCCTCCAGGAGGGGCCTGACGGCAAGGCAAGGCTGACTCAATCGCACACAAAAACGAGCGCAGGAGACATTGCCGGCGACCTCCGAGACGAAGACGTGTAAATATCCACGTAAACAACATTAGCATTCATATATGCGCGAACGAAAGAGGCCGGGCGGAGCAGTTTGGCAGTGGGCGCAGCACGGACAACCGGCCCTACGACAGACAGCAGGACGGGAGCGACAAACAAGCCAGAAGGTCGCGCCCGTAAGAGTGAACACGGAATTTTTTTTTCTGCCAATAAGACTCCCGTGAACGACGTGGATAGGACTTCGGGTTCGAGCACTGCTTATCTAAACAAGTGCTACTACCTCTAACCAAATTTTAATGCAATTCGATTAAATTGAAATTAGTAGAATTATTTTATTCATTGCCGAGACCACGTGACTGACAGCTGTGTTGGAGTGGGGCAGGTCAAGTTGGGTACATGCGCGAAAGACGAAAAATCGGTCTGCAACATATTTAGTCTGTGATTGAGATGTGGCGGCGACTGTCGCCGGCTGGTGTCCGCCCCATCGTTCCTAGCTGATTTCTGTTCGCAAACATGGCAGAGAATGTTGTTCGCACTACAATTAATTTAGCTGACGAACTGATTGCTAACGGTTTTACTTCAGAAATGTTGCGACATATTAATAATATCGCTAATTTCAATGGGAGAATATTCCAACACGAGAGAGTCTCTCGAAAATTAGCGTCAACAGAACCTCTTCATCTGAATTCACATTTACAAATATAGTAAGTTGGTATCACTTCTACGGGCGGCAAGTCGTCGGTGAATTGCTGGCGAGTTGCCTCATGAGCGACTGTTGCCCGGCCCTCGAGGTGGTGCTGTCCTTGTCACCTTGTGTTTATTTATATCTGTTTATAACTTACGATCAAACATTCAAATTGAAACTTCATTATTATATACATAACTACCGTACAGAATTGCTGAAATTGGAATGGACAGATTTCAGTCTGTACTTTTCTCATACGAGACTAAAAATGAGTACACAGTTAGGGGCCTCATTACGGTTACAGATGCAAGCAAAACCAACACGGGCAAAACACTACGGACTTAAGAATACTTGTCGAGGTGCCGTATGCCCTGACTGTCCTCGGTCTCAAATAGCAGCTCTGAAAAGTAAGCTACCGGGAAACAAAAATCCATCCACGATAGGATACTACCGCTTGAAACGAGGTTTATTGAACTGCGTGCAAAAGCTAGGCTGCGAAATGCGGCGTGAACGGGCAACTAGTGGGGAGTGTTAATGAGAGACCGGGTGCGAGCCGACAGGCTACAGGAGGAATCAAAACAATCGTCGGGCGGGCGTCGTCGGGGGGGCCAGCGACCCCGGGACGGGCTGCGAGCAACAGCGGACCACGGCACAGGAAGTGGCGGCCAGATAGTCTCCTCGCCCCGCCTCCCGACCACTAGCGAATGCTAAGCAGACCAGAAACTACCAGCAATGCGAGACCGCTCGTCCTGCGTGCCGGGCACGTGCGACCGCCACGCCGACTCCGAACCACGTGGTCACCCGGGCTTAGCGGCCCGCCAGGCACGTCGTGGCCCACCGACAAAACATTTCATTCGAAATTCTTTATTTTTAAATACATGCTTTCGTATTCGATAAACCCAAGTTATCGTCAGTTGTAACTATCACTAACTTAAAATTTGTAATACCATTGTGTATTATTTCATCTATCACATTTTCCCGTAAACTGACAATGTATAAGTGAACCACAAATTTGTAATAAGTGTGTGTGGCACTGGCCCGTCAATAATTGTGATTTTTTTTTTTNCAATGTATAAGTGAACCACAAATTTGTAATAAGTGTGTGTGGCACTGGCCCGTCAATAATTGTGATTTTTTTTTTGTACGTATGGTTCATTGGAAGATATGGCCACCTGCTGACCGTTTTTGTAATTGGTCGTGCGCAGTTNTTTTTTTTTTGTACGTATGGTTCATTGGAAGATATGGCCACCTGCTGACCGTTTTTGTAATTGGTCGTGCGCAGTTTTCATGGAAAGTTACCTACAAGGTTGAAAGTTCAGCCAACCAGAGGGAGGGTGATAGTCACTTAGTTATTTTTTTTATTAGAAAGAGCGATAAAGACGGTTAAACACGAATAAATAGTAAATAAAACAACCACGAAAATGTTTACTGATTCTGAAACAGTATTGTGTTAAAATTATGGTAAACATTCGTGTTTAAAACAAAAGTTACAGTTGTAACTACAAAACGATAAGGCTCTGTGCATAAAAGCACAATGCTTAAGTCGTGAGTGAAGATTGTTCCTGAACCACAGTTGCAGAAGTAAAATCATAAAAAATGCACTCGTCTTTATTTGTGCGGCAACAAGTTTCGTTCTCAAGACCTCGTCGTTAAGAGCCGCCAAAATCTAGTCTCGTTCTCTCAAGACCTTGTTGTTAAGAGCCGCCAAAATCTCTCAAATCTCTCTCGACAAGTATTGTTGGATAGGTTAATCCAAAGAACTCTTCATAACTGCTTGCATACAGGTTTGGGTAGCAGATCTCGTGGAAGCTTCCGCCCGAGCTCGTACGGAAAATTTTATCGTGGCATACAGGCTTAGGTGTGACCCAAGGGAAAAACGAATTGAATAGCACTCTTGATATCAACATCTGAAAGAAAAAAAATCACTGCCATGCAGGCTTTTAGTTAAGTTGGTAGAGAATTAGGTAAAATAGTTCTGACTAAGCCTTGACGTATTGCGAGTATAATTCACGGGAAATCGTGTGTTTATACACATTAGATAAATTAGCGTATCAGGTATAGGGCAACTTTCTGAGGGAACTCAACTAATTCTAAAAAAATGTTCAGCAAGCAAAATAAAGCTGTTAAAATGTTGTGTAAACAGACATAGACACACTTGCAGACCCAACTGTTTAAAGAAGAGANAAGCAAAATAAAGCTGTTAAAATGTTGTGTAAACAGACATAGACACACTTGCAGACCCAACTGTTTAAAGAAGAGAGAATTCTAACACATTCGAGCTCATATATGTATGAAACTCAGCCTCGTGCAGCAAATAATACAGAAAGTTTCAATGCAAACAGTGATATACATAAATACTTAACTATATCCAACAGCAACTTGCATATCATATCTACCACATTTATCACTTTTTTCAAAAAGGCACACACACAGCTACAATACAAATATTTAATGCTCTACCACAAAACTATAAGACATATGTTACAATAACAAAAAGTTTTCATTTTTGAAATAAAGAAACTCTTTTTTACACACGCTTTCTATGCCTTAATGTTGTGTAGTGAGTGAGCGAAGATATTTAGGCGTCTCTTAACAACGAGGTCTTGAGAGCCGATGAGGGTGATTGAGGCATGGAGCGGCACCGGAATGAAATAGCGGGGGAAACGGGAGATCCCCGAGAAAACCTGCCGATCAACGGCATCGTCCGGCACGATTCCCAGTAGCAAAAATCCGGTGACCCGGCCTGCTCGCCTCCCTTAGTGGGAGGCGAGTAGGCTAACCACTCAGCCACCGTGGTCCCTTTAATATTGTGTAGAAACTATTTGAATTGTCGTTATGTATAAAAATTATTATGACCACCTGCTAGTATCCAGAGTAACCACCCTTCGCAGCACGGGCAGAAGCTAGACGAGCTGACAGTGACTTTGTCAAGTGCTGGTAGGTCTCCACGGGTATCTGGAGTCATGCTGTCTGCAGTGCGTCCCACAACTGTTGAAGGGTGCGTAGCGGAGGAGACAGACGGCGAACACGACGACGAGGTGGTCCTACAGATGTTCAATTGGATTGAGATTGGGGCTGTTTGGGGGCCAGGGAAGAATTTTGAAGTATTGGTCGTGCTCTTCCAGCTACGTGCGGGCATTTCTAGCCGTGTGGCAAAGCGTATTATCATGCTGGAAGATCCCATCCTCGAGAAAAGACAATAATCATGTACGGGTGGATGTGATCGCCGAGAATGGATTCATAACCAAATCGATCAAACGTGCCTTCCACATAGATGATAGGACCTAGAGAATACCACGAGAACATTCCCCAGACCATAACACTGCCCCCACCGCCCTGTGTTCGTCCAGTAATGGATGCAGGGTGTCGGTTCTCCTATGTTTCTCGCCTAACACGCTGGCATCCACCCATTCTATGCAGCTGAATCCGAGACTCTTCAGAGAAGGCTACCCATCGCCAATCAGCAGCGATCCAGTCGCCATAAAAATTCCAGTCGTTTCCGTCGATAAACCTGTGTTAGCATGGGCGCAGTCACCCTTCATCTACTTCGGAGCCCCATTCGCAGAAGGGTTCCCTAAATTGTTGCGGTAAATACGTGTCTGGATGCCCCCTGGTTCATTTGGACGGTGAGCTATTCCACTGTAGCCTGTCGGTTAGCCTTCACGCACCGCCGTAGTCTACCTTCACCTCGGACATCAATGGCGCGTGGAGCTCCGTAGTTTCCACGACGGTTATTATCAATGGTGTCATTCGTACACTCACGATACACCTTTACCACAGAGGCACGTGAACCGTTCACAAACGTCGCTATTTCCGAAATGCTGCCCTCCTTAGCCCGAAAGCCGATGATCATACTTTTTTGCAATTTGGTTAAATCGCTTCCCTTATCCATGATAGCAGGAATCGCACTGTGTACAGCCAGTTGTTCATCACAGCCGAAGCTCAGAGAAGGGGTAGAACAGGCCCTTGAACACCATACCGGGGTTTCACGTATTTTTGGCAGAGGGTTAGGAAAGACAAGCCCCTCCGCCCTCCGCGCCCATATCCATCTGTGCTTACAGCGGTTTCCCGCCTCAGTCACTATTTTCCACTAGGTTACCCCAGTAGACAGGTTTGTAATGACTGTGTACAGCCAACCTGTCGGTCGCATTATATACCTGCTTCACCAGCCCACGTCACGGACCGCACGCGGCAGATGGCACTTCTAGCAGCTTGTCATAATAATGTGATTCGACTGTGTATGTTACATATTAATTCTACAAATTGTATAATGCCTGTCGCAATATTTTTTGTATATATATATATATATATATATATATATATATATATATATATATATATATATATATATATATATTATATAAAATTGTTATTAATATCGCAAAATATTGAACTGACTTGTTCCATACCTAACTGTTGTACCTACTACAAATATGTAGGCCTAAATTTCCGAAGTGTAACGAAAAACAAATAAATAAAATGTATCGATAATTTAAAAATAATGCTGCACTAATTAAGTCATAATTACTTCACAAAAGTTCACAATTTATGTTAGTTCTACAGCGTAATGTATAGTGCCTTAGGTATAGTTGTTTCAAATCGTCACTAAATAAGCTACAAACCAGTAATTGAACATTGCGTGAGGCCGAGCGTTAAGCCGGGGCTTTCAGAATAGCTCACCTTACCGCAAACAGCGTGTACTCATACATCGGTTCATGACGGACGCTTAGCAAAGTATTCTCACTATACATCGGCGCGAGGTCATAAACGTGCAATGTCACAAAGGTCCCCCAGGTTCCAAGGTGAACGTCCAAGCTACAGCATCACACTCATAAAGACGAGAAGGTCGGACCGGTTATGTTCGGCTTCAACTTCTGCATTATTCGGTTTACGAGCACCTAGTTAGCGACAAGTGATTCGGAGGACATCATCGGAAGGCCCCATCTTCAATTTCTCTGTCAAAGCTTCAAGGCTATATGAACAGCCACTTCCCGACTCCTGCTTGGCAGACGGTCCTTTTAAAAAGTCGAAGACGTTGTTCTTCCGCGTTCGCCGTTCAGTGGATTCAAAGTCACTACGTTCAGCACGCTAAAAATACTACGATAGATAACGTAAAACAGTAATCATCACGTTTTAGATACACACTTAACGTATCGTGTACGTGACAGGAGTGGAGTTACTCCCTGGTCACTAAGCACAGTGTATTCGTGAATCACTTTTCATTAATTTTATCAAAGTGATACTCTTGCCTGATGGGATTACTTATGTGTATTTAAGTCACCAAAGATTTAAGATTGCCATAGTAATTCCTTACTCGCAGACTGCGCGTGTCGAAGAGTGGAAAAATGGAGGATTCGGAACCGAAGTAGAAAGTTTTGCATATCGACTCTAGAGACCTGCTCTCTGTGTGTATCATTGCGACGTAAAAAATCGGTTTATATATGCAAGTAGTTATTCAGAGCGCAGCAAATGATAAAGTCTGTATTTTGTCCACTCCAGTACTACTACTGAAAACAAACTCATGTAGAAAGTACAGCCTAAACTTAATTCGGGCGCATATGTATAACTCTTGAACTGCGTTGCAGCATATTTGAAATATGCATTTCTTGACGGAACTATTAAACGAGTCCCCAATGTGTTTACTTACGAAAAGAACACATGCCCCAGACGAGGACGGAATGGTACTCTTTAAGTTATCACGCATATTATAAATACTATTTCGGAGTCCTTCAACACCGCTAAAAACTGATTTCTTACACTGCTGTATCTCAATACAAACTATGCATATGGACACGAGCGAATCTACGACACGAGCCTGTATTGAACTTTTATACGTTCTTTCCATCTATAAAATTAAAGGATCATGTCTTTACGTCCCATAGGTACGCGCATCACGACGAAAACACTGCACGCCAATTCAGAGAATTGCGCGTTAACGGCGATGGCGCACCTGATGCGCTCTTATTGTCCCCGCGCTTCTGAACCTCTAACGTAACGATGGCCAACCGATTTAAGGCAAATTATTAAAGTACGTTTTACATTTTTTTTTTTGTTCCAACTTTCACGACACAGGCTTTATGGCAACAAATGCTAGGAGCTTCTCTCAGAACGACTGAACTCGGACGGCCAAGTCATTCTGCGCGTACAATAGTAATGCAAACTGTTCTGCTTGCCACCGAGTTTATGGCTCCTGATAACTCCGTACGTTGTACCAGGACTCAGGATCGCGATCCCTCCAGGCGTGAGCACACGCGTTTGTCACTAGACGTGCTTTCACCGGCAGCGCCACAATGCAAGAATATAAACGTAGCCGACAAAGCGCGCATCGAGATTCCTCCCACGCACAAACGTCGACAAGTCGTGAGATGTGGGGATGGAGCGGTAGCTGACTGGCGATAGATAGATGAGGGCGAGGAGTACACTGTAAACATTTTTGTAATTTCTACTGACACATTTTTTATAATTTTACAGACGTCTATAAAAGTACAACTTCAACTTGTAAAATTACAAGATACGTATTTGTAATAGACCTCAAGAAATGTTTGTACTATACTTACCAGTATCCACGAGCACACACAAATTGGCGGACACTCGACAACATAAAATCGTATATAGCTGTTTGTGCAAAAACTAGGATCAAACACTGTAAAACACTTACAGCTCAAAAAGTCTAATGAAATAATGAAGACAATTAAAAAACTGAAATAAATGCGTTCTTCTCACCCTAATAACTGTACTAGTATTTTGTACGTATTTAATGCTAATAATCGTTGTCATTGAACCACGTTCATAAACCAATATATCCTATTCTGCTATTATATAACGGCAACTGCGTAAATGTGCAGTCCACCTGCAGAAATTTGATGGCATTATTAAGCGCAGCAATTCTCTAATTCATTAACAGCAATACTTCCCAAGATGTGATATAATGTCCTACTTGCTTAGTCAGCACCTCACTATATTAAATAAAAAAATTTACCTAAGCCCCATAAGTCACATTGGGCGTGTGGTTAAAGAAGTGGGATAGTAACGCAAGGGGCGTGGGTTAGAATCCCTGTACTGACAAGATGCAGTTTTTTCTTCGTGAATTATACTTCGAAATAATTTTTTCCCTCTTATCCCTTATTAATTAATCACATTTGTTATCTAGAACAAAAACAAGGGCAATTTTATTTACTTTTCTCAATAATATAAGTTTAAATACAAGTACGTAATTTATAGTATTACAAATATCAGTGTTCCTAAATTAAATGTCGGAATGGCATAGCTATTTTGAGGTTATATGGGAACAACGGGAAATGGAACGGTCAGTTGGTCCGACGAATTTTTAAATTATATTGGTTAACAGTTTTTTTCCCCTCCATAGTTGGAATAAATCCGAACTAATAAATTAGCTCACAGACGAGTATTTAAAATGTATGGTGAGAGTTGTTTGAAATCAAGACATTTCATAAGATTTTGAACATTTGATGGCCAAAAAAAGGTGCCAGACTTCTAGTGGTACTCTAGGCCTGATTTTACACTCATCTTCATTTTTCATTGTATGCATTATTTTTGTACCACATTCAGTCGTGTAAGTTAAAAATGACATTCTAACGACAGAAATCCCAACTTCATTTTTTCCCCCATAGGCGGCCCGTTGTGCTCTCGTGATAACGTTGCATGGCCCCCACACCAGTTTGAGTTTTGATACCGCTTCTCTATAATATCGTCTCAGTGGGATCGTGACTACGAACGCGAGCGCTCGATATTTCACTTACGATAACCGACTTTCGGACGTCGCAAATTATCCACGTCCTCGCGTGGCATTACTTCCTATTACCTTTTGCAGCTGTGGCAAATTTATTTGCTCGCCGAATGAACCGCCCGAAAGAAGCGAATGGATTTCTACGGCCACTTTGATGCGAGTACACTATCTTCGGGCCATTTTTTTGGCATGTTTAATCTTGTAAGTAAGCACAGTGAAATTAAATTTTTTATTTTGGTTGTACTCCGTGGTGCAAAGAAAACCTTAAAGTCTGAACAAAATCAGCTGATCCCTCCCAGAGCGCAATACACGCTAACGTCAAGGACCAGACCGTCTATTTTGGTACAGACTGCTTCGCGCCCACAATCATCTCTAGCCTGCGTGTGCAGACCTGTGCGGCGTCAATTTTCAATTCAGTTCTCACACTGGCAAATTCACGAACAAGTATGTCACTTTCTTTATTCCTATACTTCGATTTTATGACAATTGTATGTTTATGATAGTTAAATTTGTGGTTCTTCGTCGTTTGACAAAAAAAAAATTCAATTTATTATAAACAAGTAAATCAATTCCACAAAACTGTAACACAAAATACTAAATAAAATTAAGTAAGTTGCACTTTTCTTGGTCAGGTTATTAGTCATACAGGCGAAAATTAATTAATGAGAGCCTCAAAACAGAAGTTCTAATATCTTATGGAGTAGACGTTGGGCATGACAACTGCGTGGCGTCTGCGCTGCACGGAGTCGACTAGTGTAACATTCTTCACCTGCTACAACATCCTTCAGTCACTTCTCTTTTCAGCTCCTCTTTGGAAAATACATTTCTTCCGTGTACTCGAGACTTCAAAAATTCCTATAAATGTTCAATGGGGTTGAGGTTTTCAATTGTTTCGGAATATTCCAAATTAAACATTCTTTATTAGGGCTAGCTGCGGCTATGGCTCGAATCGTCGTGTTGGACTTTGCTTCATATTCTCCTTTAGAATATCATTATACACAAACTTGTCCATTGCACCATTAATAAATTGAACATTTCCGACCCCTTTTCGCAGATATACACTCCCAAACCACAACTGAAGCTTACGTACGTTTCGTGAGACATGTATTTGCAACATCAACGGCCGTATTAGCCAAACCAAAAAAGGTTAGTTATTGTCTCATCTGGCGACATGCCATTGTTTCAATACTACTCATTATTATTTGGGTGCTCTTTACCTATGAGCAGTCTTGCAGTACGGTTCTTTTTACTGTCGTAGGTCCTCTTCCTTACTATACCCTGCCATTATAGCCGTGCTTATAAAACACTTTATTCCCGGCAGCAATTTCCAATTCGACGCGTAGTTTAGGAGCGCTTGTACGGGGATTGGATTTTATTCGCAGTAAAATTAGCCGTTCTTTCTGTGAACTCTTAACATTTCTGTTACGGCTTTTTTTTTTAATGCTCCGAACTGGCTCTTGATACTCAGGATTATTTACAACATATTGCGTTGTTGCGTGACTCTTACTCAAGATTTGTCCTACTTTTCGTTAAGGAGAATCTTCTAAGCGCTAAATTTATAACTGCCTCTTTCAGCTCGGAACCAAGTTCCTTGCCTCTATCCATGTTATCGAGGCCACTGCAAGTTGTATGCGAAACAGGAACCGCGAACTACAAGCACACATACCACATGTTTATGCTAGACCCAAGGGTATCAAACGACTAAATGTATACCTACTAGTGTACGGATAGCAAAGTGACCGTTTGGGGTTACAAATAAACACCTCACAAAAGTTTGGAATATTGTGAGATATGGCAGTTTGGGTGGTAGGAGTTACGTAGTTCTGTTATGATCAACAGAGAGAGCACTAACGCATTGAAAATGCCTGGGACAAGCTGAAAACAACAGTTCATAATCGTCCACAAACTAACTCCAGAAACACTTCCAGATCTCATAAGAGCTGCCCAAATGGAACAGGACCTTCGTCCGGAAGACGACATCAACACATTGATTACAAGCATGCCACGGCGTGTTAGGCACCTGTGCAAAGCACACGGAGGCCATACACGAGACTGAGCTGCAGTGGAAAGAAAGAAACCCCCTCTACGCAGGCACACCATTACGTCAATTTTGTTGTTCTTTAGTGTTTGTTTGTCTGTGATATTGGGAAATTGGTTTTTTTGTTAGAAACACTTTGACTTTCACGTTTAGTATCGGTACTGTTGGTAACGTCTAATTGCCATGATTTATTTTATGTATACTCCATACGTTTGTGCATTATGTATGCATATTCCAAACTTTCTGTGAGGTGTTTAGTTTTTCTTCTCAGGGACTGCGTTTGGACGGAAATATTTTATGCACTAGGTTTGTACATTTTACTCTTATCTGTAAAATACAAAACTTTAATACAGTAATTTCATTCACCTAACCGAAAAATAGAATACTGTATAATGGCCAAGGCTGTGTATGAATAAAAAAAATGTGACGTACAGCCTAGTAGACGCTCAGCAGTCTTCCTCTGCTACACCATCGGCATGTTCGAATGAGAGCAATTCCCGCAACTTGAACCGCCCCATGGCAGGACGAATAAAGTGCTATAGCCGCGCCCTAGACCCTAGCTTGTCTACCGACAAGAGCTGCTGCGAGATGAAGTTCACCTTCTGCGCTGCTGAACAGGAAGGTAAGGCTGAGGACGCAGTTGAACAATGCAACTTCGGCTGATCAAGTGCCAAAGAAATTCTACAGCATGACGAAATTTATATATCCATTATACATTAAATATTAGCCATAAAATATAAAAAGTTAGGTGTTTGCTAAAGTAGACTCAGATAATTATTGGCATATTAAGTGCATATATTCAGCCCAACAAATTTAAAAATTGTACGTCAGTTGTATGTAGGACTACACCTACACATGGGGGCCACGGTGGCTGAGTGGTTAGCCTGCTCGCCTCCCACCAAGGCGAACCGGGTTCAATCCCCCACCGGGCCACTTCCGGATTTTCGCATGTGGGAATCGTGTGCCAGACAATGCCAGAGGTCAGCGGGTTTTCTCGGGGATCTCCCGTTTCCTCCACCCTTTCATTCCGGCGCTGCTCCATACTCACCTCAATCACCCTCATCGACTCTCAAGACCTCGATGTTAAGAGCCTTCCAAATCTCTTCACTCACTACAGCTACACATAATTTTTGATGTCACCATAATCTGAATAAGATCTCTTCCAAATTAATTGTGGGTTCGTTTTCAGATAAATTTTACAGTAAAATTAAATTTACATTAGCCAGAAACAAAACCCTAACGGCAGGATTTTAAAGTAGCTGTTGACGGTTTATGGTGCGACATGCACAGCCTGAAGAAATGTGAAACATAATAAGAAGCATATTTTTCTAGTGGGCGTCCGGTCCATTTTTGAAAGAGGCCTCTTCTGATTACACTTCACCCAACTTTTACGCCCACGCCAATTAGAGAGCAAAATAAGCCTTTAAGGCCAAGTTATGACTTCACATTTATTATTTTTCTTAGGGCACAATATAATTTTATTAATTCCCAAATAGTATATATGTTCGAACGCTGGTACTTCTATTACACCTGCAGTAAGCCTTACGAAGTAGCTAGTAATTATTTGCCACTGATCGTACATTTCACACAATTTAAAGCACGCTAATAAGATTGAGTTACATGTTATAAGTTAGTTATGTAGCATGCAATGCTACAAAATGATAACATTTATGCTTAAATGATAACATTTAATCTGGTTAACCACTTTAACTGAAATCCTTTTTTCTAAGTGAACCTAGAAATTTAATCAAATATTACATTATTCTTGCAAAATAAAATTTAAGATTTATAACTGTNTTAGTTTTGTAGCATGCAATGCATATTCTATAAAGATAACATTTAATCTGGTTAACCACTTTAACTGAAATCCTTTTTTTCTAAGTGAACCTAGAAATTTAATCAAATATTACATTATTCTTGCAAAATAAAATTTAAGATTTATAACTGTTAATTAAAAATAATAATAATCCGTGTGTCGTATAGCTACTACCTATTATTGTGATCGTGTTGACAGGCGAGAAAATGTTTTAGCTTTCCATAGTAATGTACTCATAGTCTGCAATCTTTTGTGATGTTTGCCTCATTTCAAATGCATATAGGCTATTCACGGTAAACTGAGCACTTTTTTGAGGTCCTCTAATTAGGAATAATAATCAATAAATATATTTTAGTGTAACCGACGCTAACTTTTGAGTCCGGTTTTTTATTAACCTTCTTTCCGAAGGTGAAAAAGGCTTATGAGTTCACTTTACTGTATGTGTAGACGTGTATGTAAAGACTGTTCAAGATAAAGTGAGCACTTATGAAATCAACCTTTGAAAATGTTTTAACGTGCGCACTGGGTGTCATGAGCCCGGTAAAGTTGGTAACGACGAAGGGAAAGTAGTTCCATGTTTTAACGTTGAATAAGAAGTGTTTGGTACAACATTTGTGGAAAATGAAATGATTTCCCTTGTTTTCTGTTTTATTTAATGTATCGGAGTGTAAGAATTAGCAGATTTGTATAATATTTACTTTTCTAATAACTCCACAATTTTACTTGGCTGACGCACGGATAAAGTGATGAGGCCCATGGCAACGTTAATTTTACATACTGCGGAATACTACACTACGGCATACAAGTAGATCTTACGCAGGGTTTTCAAAAGTGCTCAGTTTACTGTGAACAGCCTAAATGTGTGTCCCCCACTTCCAATTTTCGAACGTGTGAACCGAATTTCACCAAACTCGGTACACATATAGTACTAAGTAAGGGCATCTGACTTTTATAGTTTTCGACCACGCCAGCACTTACTTTCAAAGGTAGGCAAATTGAAAATTTACGGTGATATATCTCGGAAACCATTCAACATATTCAAACCAAATTTTGTATGCTGACAGCGCAAGGTGCAAACATTGAATTCGGACGTTAATATTGCTATTGGTCCACCATTTTGGAAGATAGCGCCACATGAAAAACAAAGCTTTTATGTTATATCTCGAAAACTACTCAACCAATTTTCGCCAAATTTACCACGCAAGTAAATACTACGATACGCTAGGTAAATATAAGTAATTGTACTTTATTATACACTTATTTTCAAAATGGCGACTATATAAAAATTTTACGTTTATTTGGTATAACAACCATACCGTTTAACCAATTTCAACCAAATTTTGTACGCTGACAGTATCTATTACAAGCGCCATATAAGGCAAAAAAAAAAAACCACATTTGTCGGACAATTTGTAAGATAGCACTCAATTAATTAACAGTTGATATGTAAAAATATGTTTCAAGTATGTCAGGCACTTATTTTCAAAATTGCAGCTTCTTAGCAATTTTAGCACAATATGCTACATCTTCGAAACCATGTAATCAATTCCAACTTGACTTTGTATGCTGGGAGTATATATAACAAACNAGGGAAAGTAGTTCCATGTTTTAACGTTGAATAAGAAGTGTTTGGTACAACATTTGTGGAAAATGAAATGATTTCTCTTGTTTTCTGTTTTATTTAATGTATCGGAGTGTAAGAATTAGCAGATTTGTATAATATTTACTTTTCTAATAATTCCACAATTTTACTTGGCTGACGCACGGATAAAGTGATGAGGCCCATGGCAACGTTAATTTTACATACTGCGGAATACTACACTACGGCATACAAGTAGATCTTACGCAGGGTTTTCAAAAGTGCTCAGTTTACTGTGAACAGCCTAAATGTGTGTCCCCCACTTCCAATTTTCGAACGTGTGAACCGAATTTCACCAAACTCGGTACACATATAGTACTAAGTAAGGGCATCTGACTTTTATAGTTTTCGACCACGCCGGCACTTACTTTCAAAGGTAGGCAAATTGAAAATTTACGGTGATATATCTCGGAAACCATTCAACATATTCAAACCAAATTTTGTATGCTGACAGCGCAAGGTGCAAACATTGAATTCAGACGTTAATATTGCTATTGGTTCACCATTTTGGAAGATAGCGCCACATGAAAAACAAAGCTTTTATGTTATATCTCGAAAACTACTCAACCAATTTTCGCCAAATTTACCACGCAAGTAAATACTACGATACGCTAGGTAAATATAAGTAATTGTACTTTATTATACACTTATTTTCAAAATGGCGACTATATAAAAATTTTACGTTTATTTGGTATAACAACCATACCGTTTAACCAATTTCAACCAAATTTTGTACGCTGACAGTATCTATTACAAGCGCCATATAAGGCAAAAAAAAAACCACATTTGTCGGACAATTTGTAAGATAGAACTCAATTAATTAACAGTTGATATGTAAAAATTGTTTCAAGTATGTCAGGCACTTATTTTCAAAATTGCAGCTTCTTAGCAATTTTATCACAATATGCTACATCTTCGAAACCATGTAATCAATTCCAACTTGACTTTGTATGCTGGGAGTATATATAACAAACNCACAATATGCTACATCTTCGAAACCATGTAATCAATTCCAACTTGACTTTGTATGCTGGGAGTATATATAACAAACATCAAATTAGTCTACACAGAGCTTCTTTTGTCCTCCATTTTGTAAGATAGTGCCATAGGAATAAATAACATTTCTATGTCATATCTCGGGAAATAATGGACCGATTTCTACCAAATATGGCAAACAAGTAGTATTGCTGTACGTGATGTTAACAAATATGTTTTAGGTAGGTCACACTTATTTTCAAAACGGCAGCCATATATATATATATATATAAATTTTTTACTTTTGTATGCTATATAGTCGAAACCGTGTAATAAATTCCAATGAAACTTTGTGTATATATTACGACCATCAAATGTGTTCACACAAAATCTCTTTTGTCCACCATTTTGTATAATAGTATTACATGGCAAATTAAAGTTACATGATATATCCGAAAAAAAAGCAACCAATTTCTACCAAATTTGGCAATCAAGTAGCACTGTGGCTGGCCATGTAAACTTACAAACCTTGATAGGGTCACACAAACATATCTTTAAAATGGCGGCCATATAAACATTTTAGCTCAACATGTTTTATTTACGAAACTACAAAACAAATTTTGACTTAACTTTGTATGCTGACAGTATAAATTATAGCCATAAAAATTTTTTATGCAAAATCCCCTTTCTCCGTCACTTTGTAAGATAGCCCCACATGAAATAATACAGTTTTTATGCCTTATCTCAGGAAACAGGCAACCGATTTCTTTCAAATTTGGCGAAGAACACTAAAATTTATTTGCACCCTGGTAGAGGAAAGTAGGCTCATTAGTTATCAATGACTTCTTTTTACTTGCATAACAATATTTATTTCAAAAAAGCGGCGGAATAATAAAATATGGCTAGTAGGAAAATAATAACTAGGGCCTCAAAAGTGCTCACTTTACCGTGAACAGCCTACACCTTAAAGTATGTTACATAAAAGTAAAAAATTTAAACCGAGCACAACTACTTTTTAAAGACATTATACGAAAGTTACAGTAAAGAAATATGATTCGGGATTTCATGTGGGTCGTCACAATACAAGTAATTCCCTTTAACCCCCGTTGGCCACTACGCCCATGAGTGTAACTTGTGGCACCATTCGACAATCATTACAGCAATCATCCGACGGCGACGAGTCACCGACCACGACCTGGCCAGCGCCAGGGGCTTTGTCGACCAATCGATATGCGGTCCGCGCCATCATCAGGTGGCAACAAGAACAAAGACCTTCCGGAGGCCACGCCCAGAGGCACGTGCGCCATTTAACGGCAGCGAAGCTGCAAGCGGGGGGAGGGGTTGGTACGACAGCCGTATATAGTTATACACCGGTGGTGGGCAGAGTCGTAACGAAGCCTCGTCTCACACCGTAAAAAAACCGAAGTTAAAGTTAGCATTTTACTTCGAAACGTCGAATACAGATAATACAATTAAAGGAAAACTCCAGTCAAGAATTTTTCCGAGTGTTTTAGTGGCCCGACAGAAGGTAATTTAATCGCTTACGTTTGCCTTTAGCCCCATCGCGTGACGAGCAAAGTAATCTATGCCAGCCATTGTTCTTTCTCTTTCTAAGAGATCCAAACATAAACGTGGCGTACCAGGAAGTGGACACCTTCCCCAACAAGAACGAAGATCACGGGCATGAAAAGTGGCCTCGTCACTGAACACGTTAGGCATTACATTGTCGGTGGTTTGCGGCCTCGAGGAGGTCATAATACGCAGCTCGCCGTGCTGCCAAATCTTCAAGTTTGTGTAGCACTTGGATGTGGTACACGCACTTTTTAAGGGTAAACCGTAACACTTTCCATACGTGGTACACCCAGCTCCCTATCCTGACGTCCGGTAGATGCAGTCGGGTTACGTTCAGTTGCTTGCTGAATGGACCGCACGGTATCTGCGGATGTTGGCGGCCTGCCGGAACGTTTTTCATCTGCTATGCTTCCCGTCCTGTTGAACGTGTTCACACGCAGACGAATGTTCGTTCTTGTTGGGGCAGGTTTCTTGGATCTACGCACAAAATCAGTTCTAACGTCATCATAGGACAATCCTCTCAGACGTGCCCGAACAATTGCGATTCTCTCCTGTACAGTTAAAATTCTGCACTACCTTCTGGATCCATGTAACGAAGAGCAAACGCGACATTTTCATAGAAATTCTTCGAGGCTACATTACGGACATCCTGTATTTAAAGTCATCTGTTGACATGATGGCTTCGATGCCTAATCGTCAAGACACGTTGTAAACAGCTCTCGACCTGATGCACTTTCTTGCTGTCGTATTTGTCGTTGATAAATTGCATTTTCCCAGAAAAAAAATTACNCAGCTCTCGACCTGATGCACTTTCTTGCTGTCGTATTTGTCGTTGATAAATTGCATTTTCCCAGAAAAAAAATTACATTCTCTCAGTGGCCGGATCGGATACCTCTCGCTTCCGAAAGATTTTTGAGTTTCATTAAATACAAGTGTCGATACGAGTTGATGGTCCCGTGTATGGCATATGGCACTTCAACCTTAGGCACAATCAAGCACGACACCCTGAGCATTGTAGCAGGGGACAAGGGAGANACCCTGAGCATTGTAGCAGGGGACAAGGGATACAAGATAGCCGAATGCTGCGCTGTACAGCGGATGACGCCAGAAGCAAGATGGCTACTTGGCTGCTTAGCGAGCATATAAATTGCCAATTTGTTATTATCATCTTTCCTGCCTTCGATGCCCCCTTTCAGTGGTTAACAAGACAATGTCCGCTCGTGGTGTGTCATCATTTTTCTCTATGGCCACTGTGGTGTGCCAGGCTGAGAGGAAGGCCGAGGGGTAACGGGCCGGCGGCTATTATAAATTACTTGGCCTGCCGCGCGATGGCGCCATAGGCATGGGCAAAGGGAAATTATTACAGAGCTATCTTGTATCGGGCCAGGGAACCAGCTGCAAAAACGCGGAGAAATTCTCTAATGGCTTCGCTCCTTTTATAGCATTATTTATATCCAATGGTCGCATGATTAGAAACAGAAAGGTTGAAGAAGGCGAAGGGACCATTGAGATTATAAAAGGTTCCGAAACACTGGATTAACGCAGGATTTGTGCGCGAACTGGTCGGGCCTCCTCGCCACGTGAGCATGTAGAACTGTGAATGCCAACAAGAGGTAGCCTGCTTAGAAATAACTTCGTCCTGCAGGACGTGACTTAACCAAATATCCCTCGTGAAATGTTCCACGACGGCGATCGGTTTCCATTCTTCTAAACCTGAGTACCGAATCCAAGTTTGAGCTAATCAGATCCGCGTACAAGAGAATATTTTACATTGCATAAAAACTGAAGCACTGTTCAAGATAATTTCATACTCGCACAGAGGACAGGGAAGTCGCAAGAGCGGAGAGCTGCCAGAACATCCGGGAAGTAAAAATACTGACTTAACCACCCAGAATAGAGACAATGTGACTGGCCGCGACAGCGCCAAGAATAAAACTGAACTTGGATTGCTGGCAAGGATTCTTGTTTAGACGGTACACATGCTGATGCTTCCAGTTTCGAAGTTACTGCTAAAGCTACCGACATCGTGATACGCACCAGTAATTTTCAGTAATAAGGAAACAAGTTCGTAGTACTATGGTGGTTCACCCACCTGACGCTTGAAATTAAACGAAACTATCAAACGTCTCCCCAGACTGTTTATCTACGAAAAGGAAACATACCCCCGACGAAGCCGGAATGGCACTTTATAAAGTTATCACTCATGCTATGCATATTATTTTGGAGTACTCCACATTGGCAAAAAGGTTTTTTTAGACTGCTGTATCTTAAAACGTACTACAATAACTGGCTGTATTGGACTTTTTAAAAAACAGCGTAGCGGCGATGAAGTATTTGATGCGCGTGGTAGTGTCAGAAAAACAGTACGAAATATGTAATTTAACGCAATGTATTTTGCCTTAAAGCGGACGCTATAGTCTCAATCACGCAGAAAGGAGTTTGCCCGCACGTTAGCGCTTTCAGCACAGAAATTTAACGATTGCTGTAGCCTCTTTCGTATTTTTCTTATTTACTAACAAACAAATTCCGCTTGTGATATTTGTGTGCTCTTGTGAAATGAAATACTAGGGCGAGTGAAGAAATTTGGGAGGCTCTTAGCGAGGTCTTGAGATACGATGAGGGTGATTGAGGTGAGTATGGAGCAGCGCCGAGAAAACCCGCCAACCAACGGCATCGTCCGGCACGATTCCCGCATGCGAAAATCCGGGAGTGACCCGGCCGGGGATTGAACCCGGTTCGCCGTGGTGGAAGGCGAGCGGACTAACCGCTCAGCCACCGCGACCCCTAAAAGATTAGGTTAAGATAATAATCAAATATCAAGTTACTGTTAATCAGTTACATATCAGCGAAGTACGAGAAAAACGTGTTTGACTACTATATTTCGTATGAATCGGCCTACATATCTGAACCGTTATAGAAGAGCCACTAATGGAAATATTCTCAATAACCCTGGCCGGTCACTAGAATTTATAAAAGTATTCAAATGTCAAAATTCGCAGTACAAACTGAACAATATTTCATTTTATGAAAAATGGTTTCTAACACTTTAGGACGTCACCTAGTGGGAGGTTCTTTATATATGTAACAGAATAAATGAAACGCTAAGCTACACCTATTGCTGTCTCACCTCTACGCGCAAGACAGTAAACGGGGGTAGGCCTACAGTATTTTCGTAGTGCGGCATGCAACTATAGCAATAACCCGACTTCTTTTCGTGGCAAGTTTGCTGCAAAGTTCAATGCAATCATCTACCCAGTATGTTTTCACAAACAGCAGTCAGATAATGCAATTCTTGGTTATGTTGGAAGGCTCCGATTATGGTATGCATGACCTGTTGAAAGTAGCATCCCTTAGTCATCTGAAAAGCTGAAGTGTTACTTCCGTAGAAACGACAGTGGAACTGGAAAGAGGTTTCAGTAGTATGTATATATAATTCAAACATTCTGCAACGTTGCTAAGGTGCCATGTAGGCGGGCACCTTAAGGCTCAGCGCCATCCACTATATCGGATTCTTTTCTTGCCGATTAACATTTTAAATATGCAACGCAACGCAACGCAGTATTGTGGAACCAGCTTAAGAGGTGAAGTCGACCCTTAATTACCGACTTGCGGATCAGAGTTTCGTGGTTCTGTTACCAGCAAGGTCGTGGATTTTTCAGGAGAAAAAAAATCCCCTCTTGCTCTTAGGAATGAGTGTTGTGCTGTTACTTAATCTTTGGCCAGCGGAAGACAACGGGANATGTATTTTGCCTTAAAGCGGACGCTATAGTCTCAATCACGCAGAAAGGAGTTTGCCCGCACGTTAGCGCTTTCAACACAGAAATTTAACGATTGCTGTAGCCTCTTTCGTATTTTTCTTATTTACTAACAAACAAATTCCGCTTGTGATATTTGTGTGCTCTTGTGAAATGAAATACTAGGGCGAGTGAAGAGATTTGGGAGGCTCTTAGCGAGGTCTTGAGATACGATGAGGGTGATTGAGGTGAGTATGGAGCAGCGCCGAGAAAACCCGCCAACCAACGGCATCGTCCGGCACGATTCCCGCATGCGAAAATCCGGGAGTGACCCGGCCGGGGATTGAACCCGGTTCGCCGTGGTGGAAGGCGAGCGGACTAACCGCTCAGCCACCGCGACCCCTAAAAGATTAGGTTAAGATAATAATCAAATATCAAGTTACTGTTAATCAGTTACATATCAGCGAAGTACGAGAAAAACGTGTTTGACTACTATATTTCGTATGAATCGGCCTACATATCTGAACCGTTATAGAAGAGCCACTAATGGAAATATTCTCAATAACCCTGGCCGGTCACTAGAATTTATAAAAGTATTCAAATGTCAAAATTCGCAGTACAAACTGAACAATATTTCATTTTATGAAAAATGGTTTCTAACACTTTAGGACGTCACCTAGTGGGAGGTTCTTTATATATGTAACAGAATTAAATGAAACGCTAAGCTACACCTATTGCTGTCTCACCTCTACGCGCAAGACAGTAAACGGGGGTAGGCCTACAGTATTTTCGTAGTGCGGCATGCAACTATAGCAATAACCCGACTTCTTTTCGTGGCAAGTTTGCTGCAAAGTTCAATGCAATCATCTACCCAGTATGTTTTCACAAACAGCAGTCAGATAATGCAATTCTTGGTTATGTTGGAAGGCTCCGATTATGGTATGCATGACCTGTTGAAAGTAGCATCCCTTAGTCATCTGAAAAGCTGTTATTTCCGTAGAAACGACAGCGGAACTGGAAAGAGGTTTCAGTAGTATGTATGTATAATTCAAACATTCTGCAACGTTGCTAAGGTGCCATGTAGGCGGGCACCTTAAGGCTCAGCGCCATCCACTATATCGGATTCTTTTCTTGCCGATTAACATTTTAAATATGCAACGCAACGCAACGCAACGCAACGCTGTATTGTGGAACCAGCTTAAGAGGTGAAGTCGACCCTTAATTACCGACTTGCGGATCAGAGTTTCGTGGTTCTGTTACCAGCAAGGTCGTGGATTTTTCAGGAGAAAAAAAAATCCCCTCTTGCTCTTAGGAATGAGTGTTGTGCTGTTACTTAATCTTTGGCCAGCGGAAGACAACGGGANAAAAAAAATCCCCTCTTGCTCTTAGGAATGAGTGTTGTGCTGTTACTTAATCTTTGGCCAGCGGAAGACAACGGGAAAGCCACACCACTGAATCATCTACACGCCGTGGGCGCGCCGCACTTCCGCTCGCAGCGACGTTGCCTGCGTTCCACACCGGCATTCGCGCTGGACGCATCATCGGCATTCGCTTGGGTTACCGAAGTTCGCTTCACGCCAGTCTATGATATATTGCAAACCACTCTTATTTTCACTATACGTTCGTATATTCTTTTTTCACGGCGACATGACAATATGTATAGCACTCGAGATGTCATTTTGTTCAATAAAAATCACTGCTTGTATCACTATGCCACATAAAAAATGTGAAATTACCTAATGAATTACAGCGACAATATACATTTATTATACACCCCGAATAACCAATAAATTCCAATTAAAATATATTTTTAACACAAAGTAAAGTGACCGAAAGAAACGAATTTCCTTGGACATAATTTAAACATTACGCTTTGAATAAAATATTATGGGATACAACTTTTCATAATTAGCGTATATGCCAATGCTTATGTTAAAAACATACTATTACCCCCAGGAATAATTTTCGATTACTTATTGAAATGCTGCATAATTAACTGCGAAGTAGATAACTACTAATGCACTAACACGATTACAAGTGTCCGACAATCGATCCCTGCGATGCACTTCAAGAGGAGTCTCTAGTAAACAAGGGGCCACGGCGGTGTAGTAGTTAGACTACTCGCCTCCCACCTAGGCGAACCCGGTTCGATTCCCGGCGGGGTTGCTTCCGGATTTTCGCATGTGGGAATCGTGCCGAACGATGCCGCTGGTCGGCAGGGTTTTATTCGGGGATCTCTCGTTTCCCCCGCCCCTTTATACCGGCGCTGCTCCATACTCGTCTCGCTTCGCCCTCATCGGCTCTCAAGACCTCTATGTTAACGAGTCGTCCAAATCTATTCACTCACTCACTCTAGTACACAATATGAAACGTCTTACGGTCACACCCGGCCATAAAATAGCATAATCAAGCTTCGCGCGTGTTCCGTTTCTCCAAAATTCTATGCCGTGGCTATTGCTTTTTAATGCAGAAATCTGTCCAGAGAAGATACAGAATTGTCGCTATAGTTTAAAACAATGTTCCACATAAGAAACGTATCGTGAACAGAACACTACTTAGTGATTTTGGCTGATTTTGACCCTTTTTAACTACCAGACCTGTGTTTCAATAACTACATTTATAAATGGGCAACCAAATNCTGTGTTTCAATAACTACATTTATAAATGGGCAACCAAATTTTTGACTTTCATTTCTGTACTCAAAAAATATTTACACTAAAATATTCCGTATTTTTTAAAAATAAGAATTTAAACTATTGCTTACATTGAGGCCTCTTAAAGGACTGACCGATCACCTGTCAGAAACGTTTTCCCAATCAATGATTCTTTTGTACAGTTTTGAACGTAACAACATTCCAGCAACAGCCGTTTGATTAAGAAAAGCAATGAATTAACAGGCGTCGATTTATCTTCATCTCCAGATTTGTGTCACACCCAGGCTTACAAATCCCTACAGCTAGACAGAGTTACAAGAAACTCACCCATAGTAATATATATATATGCTGCTTTTTTTTTTTTTTTTTTTTTTAAAGAAGTAAATTCTGATAAAAATGTGGACAAACCGAGAGTACAGTTTTGGTAAATAAATGAATGTAACTGTATGGAATTTAGTGGAGGATTGATCGATTTTCTTCGCCCTCCAAAAGTGTACTGATATCCGAAGGTTGGTTACATGCTCAAAGAGACAGTTCAATAAATACACGTATCACTATTGTTCCCCACTTCCGGAGGAACAGAGTGAATGAGTTGGAAAGATAAAGTCGAGGGGAAAAAAAGGGGGGGAGGGGGGTGAAGCGCGCGACGGCGAGGTCATTAGCACTCATAAATAAATGAAAAAAAAGNGGGAAAAAAAGGGGGGGAGGGGGGTGAAGCGCGCGACGGCGAGGTCATTAGCACTCATAAATAAATGAAAAAAAAAGGCCACCCTTAAAAGAAACTCCACAGACGGAGGAATAGCGTTAGCATAAATTAGTAATAAAAAAACAGCAAGGCCATACCCACAGCGACTAAATCCCTGTCTAAAGAGAGCCTATGGCTTACCAACAGACCAACTAGTTAGCAAATAATAATCATAATAACAAATATAATAAATCCAAATTCGAGAATCGGATGAGTCATACAAGCTCGTTGACAGCTTAAATTATTTTAATTTAGATNAATATAATAAATCCAAATTCGAGAATCGGATGAGTCATACAAGCTCGTTGACAGCTTAAATTATTTTAATTTAGATCGCTCCTAGAGTTTGCGTTTCTTGCAACCCCCCTCCCCCTATCTTTTTTTCGTTACTAGTGATGGAAAGTAATTATGTTCTGTTTGCTTCAGAGTTGGTATTAAGAAAACCTGTACTGCTAGATTCGAATTTTTTTTAGGGTATTGTAGTTTGTGTGAAGAATGGAACAAGTCAGCTAAATGATGATGCAATTAGTTAAAGACAATGTAAGATAATTTTTTAATTGTTTAAAATGTACACATAATTAATTTTTTTTTAAAATCAGGGAATATCATTTATTTTTAAGCAAAATTATTTCAATCCCGCAAATCGGTTGGTTTCCATTATTTGTGATACTACAAAAAAAAACATATATTGTGATTTTTTTATATGTCACTAATGAAAAACTAAGAAACCGAAAGTTTACATACTATATGTAAAACATACATGCACACGTAAGNTTTTATATGTCACTAATGAAAAACTAAGAAACCGAAAGTTTACATACTATATGTAAAACATACATGCACACGTAAGTTGTATACAGTATCCATTTTTTTTCGTTCTAACATCCCTGCAGCCGATGAATTTTTGCAAATCACAAAATTCAATTCCCATCTAGACTACCTCTTTCCTTCGCGAAGCAGTGCAAGTGGAAACTGCTTCAAGTGATCCAAAGAAGCTCCGGCAACTGTGGAGGTCACAGTTCTTCCGGCTCTGACAGACAGCGGTGACTCATTCGACCTCGCTGACCGGACACCAGGTCAAAATCATTACAGCTTTTCCCAACACGAAATGAGCTGTCGTGCGGCTCATCGCAGTGACGTACGAGAGCACACCCCAGACTAGTCCGCCATTTACTTATCATGCACAAGGCTTGCATATTCGTTAGACATGCGTTTCCGAGTACGTACGTAGACACTGGCGGCATTATATTCAGACACCATGGATTAAACACTTTAAAAATAGCAAGTACTGAAACAGCACGTTACTAAAGTGTAAAAAATAAAGCGACATAAAATACGTGCAGAAATAAAAGAACACCAAACGTTTGTGGTTATGATTAAAATTTTACATACGAGACACCAGAAAACCTAGAAGTAAGATAGTTTGCCACAGTAAAACCAAAAGAATTTGACTACACATTAAGGGCCCCGCCTGGCTGCTATGCAGCTATTTCGCGCGTCCGAAGCCTCCAAACTCATGAGCTCTAAGGCCGACTTTTGCTCACTCACCACTTGCCTCATCGCTTCTATGCGCAAGGCGCTCAAGGGTCGTGCAGTCGGCGACTTGCTTGAACGTGGCTATATTTTATGGCACGGTATTAAAGATAAAAGCATGACGCATGTCTGAAGACAATTCCGAAGTTTCTGTACAAAACATTTAGCACATAAAACCGATTCTGAATCACGCGGTTTAGCCATTTCCACACCTAACAAGACAACCATCTGAGTTGAAATGAGAACTTGAAACTTGTCTTTGGGCAAGAAATGTTTTTGAAACGCTTTTCGTGATTATATACCGCTACCAAACATCCAGCCATTTTTTAATCACATGTCATTTATAAAACCTCTGCAGCGCACTTCATGAGCCAGCCAGAAGGAACCTGTAAGACCCGACGCTTGTAAAAATGATAGTACGCTGCTTACAATCAAGTTGAGTAACTGTACGTCTCTAACACAGAGTAATACGGAAAAAGGAGCGCGGTGCAAGGTACTCTTCCGTGCAAATAATATCCGAACCGACGAAAGGAAAGTTACAAGGATCAACGCAAGCTTGCTGGTAGGCAGATCCCAACTCGCAGGTCCCAGAAGCACTCGTCCGCGAACCAAGCCGCGAGAACCCTCTGGAATGCCCGTTTCTGCCCGGGTGACTTTCAATGGCGGGAGAAAAGTGCGGGCCTGCAGGTCTCAGCAGCGAATCCACGTACACAAAAGCGCGCAGGCACGAAGGGCTCGACCTTCAATGCATGGATCGTCAAAGGGCCATTTACTCGATTGCGAACTTGCGGCATCTCTTCTGGCCGCGCGCACCCTCCGGTCCACTCTGTTATATTGGTTATTTTAGGATATATAACAGATAGGTTNAACATTCTGCAGAAATTTCAAAGGTACCTAATCGGGATGCTTTACTCTCAATTTTTTTACTTTCGTATGCGTTAGTATGTCATGTATTTACGATTATACAAAAATGTTCGTACACGATTATTTTGTATACAGAATGTGTCGATTTATTTGGGTCGTAACAGGGGTGTGGACAGTACACCTCAAAACATAACAAAACGTCCATATGGACATTCCATTAAATTAAGTATTGTAATAACCTTTCGAAACATATTAGTTACGGAAATAGTTCTGCTAATCAAGAGTTCAAGCCAAATGGTTGCAACAATTCTTTTGACAAAATTATTATTTAATGCTAGAACTCGGGAATAGGTTTAACCACACACCTGTCATGCGCATTTTACCTTATATCATATCAACGTAATAAATTATAGGTCAATGATTCTTGAGAAGCTGTTTTCACTTTTTCTCGATGAAAGTTCATATTTTACACTTGAACTTCAAAAAATCACACTAGGGCTTTTATTTATTTCGTTTGACAAAAGAAAGGTTCGGTAAACATACGATTTATTACGCGTTCTTCAAGGCAACCAAGAACACGATTAGAACACTAAATTCCATACCATTTTTTAAGCTATAATGAATTCTAATTGCAATCACGCAACTTCTTTAGGGCACTCACAGAGTGTTTGGAGTGTTGAGAGGTTTGGGCGGCTCTTAACATCTTGAGAGCCGACGAGGGTGAAGCGATGTGAGTATGGAGTAGTGCCAGAATGCATGGCTGTAATGTTAAAAATTCTAGTGTAGCAAGGTTTTTCGGCTTTTTACATATAAGAATACGAAACGACGTATTAGTAACTCATATAGGTTCGTGACAATGTCACATTTTCACTTGACTGACACATGGATAAAGTGATCAGGCCTATCGCAATGTAAATTTTACATATTGCAGACGGATATAAACTGAGGGCAAAAGTAGATCTTAAGTAGGGCTTCCAAAAGTGCTCAGTTAACCGTGAACAACATATACCGACCCCGCTACCTTGGCGAGTGCTGTCGTCGACTAATCAGTGCCATCTATCGATGTCAAAGCCCAACACTACTGTTGCTACATTTCCTCTTACTATTCGTGAAGAAGTTCAACTTTTCTCTTGACAAGTTCATTACTTATTCTGCAAGATTAATGTTGCATACCCAATATGCCAAACCCAAAAAAAGGACATGCAATAGTATGGGTAAGTATAGTTTGAATTACTGATACTATTTAAACAATAAATAATGAAATTGTGATATTAAATTGTTGCTTTGTAAATAGCTAGTTCATATTTCAAAAAAGAAAAACATTGCATTCATGGAAGAGTAATTTTCTGCTACACAAAAAGTGTGATACACCGAATTTACACAATTTCATCACAAATTATATTTGGCATCTGAAAGTCACAACACACACCCCTTGTCAAGATTTTTTTCTGGAGGGAACAGATTTACATTCTAAGTTATGGCATCTATAAATATAAAGTAATTATGACAATTTACATATACCTTAAACAACATCAATTTCTGAATTTATTTTGCTGACTATGCAATGAAGTATCTATTCTTTATCAGTANATCAATTTCTGAATTTATTTTGCTGACTATGCAATGAAGTATCTATTCTTTATCAGTAAAATTTCATGAAGCGCTTTGGAGGCAAGAAAGGATGTTACATTGGAAGAAAGTTTAATTAAAATCTGAAGACAAGCGTAGACTTCAGGGATAAGAGGATTTTATACAGAGTTAGTGACAGGGGAAAAAATATATAAAAATTGTACCCTACTTTATGCTTTTATTTTACACACATACAGTTGAGTATCAAGCAACATGCTGAGTGCTCATGATTTCCAGGTCTGTACGCATAAATTCTCTGCAATTGTAAAATCCATTTTGACTTAGGTCTATATTTTTCTACAAATTTAAACCCAAAAATCGAACAATTGCATTAATTTTTCTTCTTCACGTGAAATACATGTTTAACCACCTCTAATGTGAAAATTACATTTATAAAAGTGAAATATTAATTTATTACAATACNACGTGAAATACATGTTTAACCACCTCTAATGTGAAAATTACATTTATAAAAGTGAAATATTAATTTATTACAATACGTAGACGTCTAATGGATAAAATTTTACCCTGGAAAGGGCATATACAGCATTCCCTTGTCACCAAACGAAGGTAAAACACCTTATGTCACATCACTGTCAGCAAATGTAAAGTCCATTTGCAATGTCTTCTTTATATTGCTGAGTACCTTTTATTTCAACAGAAAACTTCTTATTAATAAAATTATACTCTGAAAAGACAAATACATCCCCTGGCCACAAAAAAAATGCTTATAACACTGAGTGCCTAAAGAGCACAAATTCCATTTTCAAATGATTCTTGCGAGAATTCAGCTGGGTGGATCACAATAGATAGGTAATGGAGAAAATTAATCATTATCATACTGGCGGTTTTTATATATTTAAAATGCACTCAAAGCTCAATTTAGGCTTTACTGCTCTACAATAAATACCGCTTGAAAATGGTGGATTACATATCTACTTACACACAATCTACAGAGAGAGAGAGAGAGAGAGAGAGAGAGAGAGAGAGAGAGAGAGAGAGAGAGAGAGAGAGAGAGAAAAAGAAAGAAAGAGAGAGAGAAAGCATTTCCCAAAGAAAAATGGGAAAATAGACAGGCAGTTTCCCAAGCATTACATTAAATTGAGGCTTTACTGTAGTTCCATGGTCTCCAGTTATGATTTCTGTAGCTGTGTTTCATAGTGGTTACTGCACAGTGACAATGATGATGCTAAAATTAAAAGTGACTTACATTTAGGTTGGCACTCTGCATTTGAAAACTTATGTTAATTACCTTCAGTGACAGCTCTTGTCAATGGGTACAGGGACAAGTGCCCTCCCAAACAAAATTTAATATGCCCCAGCAAAGAAATGCTCTTTTATGCATCTGTATTTCATAATTTAAGTGTGCAAGTAACCTATTTAGTAATTAAGTTTGTATCACTAAACTGTGAATAGTGTCTCCGTACTTTAGGTGTGGATGGCATTTTTCCTCGCAGCTTTGGGGCACAGACGGTCTGGCCCAAACTACTGTATATTTTTTCCTTGACGAAGGCACACAAGACATCTCGGAAATAGCAGAAGTGCGGTAGAATCTAGGCATATGCCACCTGTGCCCACGCGGTTCAGGCAGTGCTGTAACAGCTCGATAGATGGCAGCTGCATCTCATCTGCGATACTTATTTAAATGTTTTGCAACAATGTGTTTTTGGCGTCAAAATGCATTATTCTGTTACTGTTACAGTATTATGTTCAAGGTTTGAGAATTGTGAATATATTTAAAACAACAGCGCATGATATCAGTTTTTAAAGTTTGTGTATTATTAAGTATTTGTCTTTATACACAGTGTTTTCATTGTGTTACTGAACTGATATGGAAAATGCCATGTTTATTCAAAAAACAAACTGAGTGTACAAAAGTAACATTTTTATTTAGGGAAGCAGCCAGTGTCATGATAGACATTAAGGCTATTATGTGGAAATTCTTTGTTTTCGTATCATAATTTTAGTTTCAGAGGTATTATTGGTAATGTTTGATTATAGAAAATTTACACATTACTAGTTGTTGAATACTTTTTTTATCAATTTTCCTGCTTGCAAAATGCAGAAAGTTATTGATAAAATATAAATATGCTCCTAACTTTTACAATTAGCAAATAACACACACTAAAAATTAAGCACAAAAATAATAAATAACTCGTAAAGCGTAAATTTTCTATAATCTTGCATTGTCAGCAATTACTCTGAACCCGAAATGATGACAAGAATACGAAGAATTCCTGCAAAAGAGGTGAAGCCGAGCCTTGAATTAAAAATCTTGGCCCTCAGAGACCACAACTTAACACAAACCTCACACACCTACAAACATCATTTGAATAAAAAAAAATCCACACAGCCATTTGGTTACGTTGAGATGACAGTATATGGTGATAAAACCGCGTTTTATTGTTATTGTGGTGTTCTTTTTGGTTCTGACGATATGTGAGCGACTATGGTGTTGTTGGCCTAAAACATTTGGATGACAAGATTAAAAAACATTTAAGGAACAAACTACACTTGCAAAATGAAATGAAAATGCTGAAGTAGGTATATATAAGAAATCCATTAGATTAAGTACCAAGGTCAGTTAAAAAACATAACGAACTAGTAGAAACAATAGATACATAATTTCTAGTATAATAGATGTATTACATTAATTTTTAACTTTGTGCCCTTCTTTCAAAGTCTTCTTGGAGCCGCTACTATTTACCTTACAATAAAATGTGCCAATACTAGTTTATTAAACCACATGACCATAACATAAATTACAATTCCACTAATTTTCCTGTTTCTCGTTACACTTTGCATAAATTTCTGGAACTCAGACCATGGACATCATTGAATTCCATGCACATTGTCATACCCCAATAATGGATATAGGAAATGCTACTGTCTTTGTTTAAAAAAAACTCTTTTAACTTTACCACTAAATATGTTTGCTCATTTTCATGACAATTGTCCATTAAAAAAATTCCAGTCATAAGCACAGATGCCGAGATGTTACTACAGGTATCCAAATTATTTATACGTAGACTGTTGAGGATACTGGAAAGAAATAGTCCAGATATTTAAACTTTTTCGACGATTTTTAAAATTTTTTATACAATTCATTATATAACTACAGCATAACCATAACACAAAACCTTACATAAAAATCAATAATGTTAAAGATTATCAAGATCCTAGATGCNATAACTACAGCATAACCATAACACAAAACCTTACATAAAAATCAATAATGTTAAAGATTATCAAGATCCTAGATGCCAAGTATGGGGGACCAAGAGGGGGGGGGGCGGTCGCCCCTCCATCATTCAGCCAGCAAGAGTGTCACTCCCCTGGGATGATAAACAATGATTGGTCACTACTACTTCAGTTTGTAATAAGTATTTATAACTTATTTTAGACTGTTTTCCTTGCACTTTTCAAAATATATACATTGTCTATAGGGTTTTACATAATTNTATTTATAACTTATTTTAGACTGTTTTCCTTGCACTTTTCAAAATATATACATTGTCTATAGGGTTTTACATAATTATAAACAACAATGTTTCAGTACACAGACTGTCTACAGAAACTAGAGAAATTATTTTTTTGATTAAAAATGCTGCATAAAAATATTTTACTTAAATTTTTTTGTAGACTTAACTTTTATATCACAACANGTATTTATAACTTATTTTAGACTGTTTTCCTTGCACTTTTCAAAATATATACATTGTCTATAGGGTTTTACATAATCATAAACAACAATGTTTCAGTACACAGACTGTCTACAAAAACTAGAGAAATTATTTTTTTGATTAAAAATGCTGCATAAAAATATTTTACTTAAATTTTTTTGTAGACTTAACTTTTATATCACAACAAAACATGACAATTCCAACAAAACCATAACACTCAAACAAAATTTACTACGAGAATACTATGAGCAAATGCTGTTTATTATGTTAAAAATATAAAGTATTAGGCCATAAAGTTATTGAATGGAAATAAAATTTGGCTTACCTTAACTAAACTTAATACTGTATTTTCAATTGCAGGGAGAAACTATCCCAGTCCACATGTCATAGTTTATGAATAACATAGTCAATCAAATAAGAATTACACTTTCCATGTAAATATGATGCAACAAAGACCCAAAATATTTATCATGAAAATGAAACCCTGAAATACCTGGCACAGTAAAATGCAATAATAATAACTATAAAACATAATGATTGTTCACAATTGTTTGTCCGAGATAACTCATCTTTTCCCAAAAATTTTACGAACAAAATTTGCTGGGTATATATTTTAATCCTGTTTTTTAAGGCCTGTATTTTCCGATTTAAACTGTTCATCTGTTCCTTATGTTGGTCCAGCATCCTGCGTTTGGTGACTTCAAGCTTTTTTTTATTTCTGATAGGGCTCTTTTCTTTGCTTTGGCAGTTTCATCTTTTTTCAGTTGCTCGTCTCTCAAAGCTTTTTGACTCTTTGCGGATGCATTTCTCACTGAAAGGATCATACTTTTAGTTATAGCGATATTCTTAACACCACCTACTGAATGGATGGCATCGCACACACACCTCTGTGCTATAAGTGAGTAAGCGAGGCTTCTGCATGTAGACACTCTCTATTTATAGAAAAACCTCTTTCGCCTGCAGCATTATCATGAAACATCACCAGAAATAAATAAATAAATAAAGAATGTATCAAGTTTGCATTGTTAATTTTTTACCAACGAAATCAGGCTCGTAACAAAGGCATCCAATTTTTGGGACTTCCAGTCAAAATTTTCATACTGCTTCTTTTACAGCTGTACTTTTATACAAAAGCAAGTAATCTCGCTTTATGCAGTCTGCTACATATGGTGCCACGTGTCTACTTGACAAAAATACCTCCAGAGCAGTGGTGATATGAGCGTTTTTTAACACACTGTTTCTCATGATGTCAGGAGATAAACGAGACGCTCCTTTCACAGCTTCGTTTCTTGAGGGGCACTTTGCAGCCATCTTTGAAAACAGATGTTGCAAGTAACATTTGCCTTCATTTCTAAAAGGTAACACTTCTGCCTCTTTTAGGTCTTTGCAGGCAGCTTTGGCACCAAACCCTATATCTAAATTGCCGAGGGGTTTTAATAAACTTACATCATATGCATTGACATTTGTCAGTTGAGTACCTGACTTTATATCTTCTACCACAGACTTCTTCAAAAACCGAGAACCAATACTCAACAAAAGACAAAGAGTATCTCGATACAGCAACGGAAACATTGGATCATTTGACTGGAATTTTATTAGAAAAGGCTCTAACTGCAATGAAACAGACAAAAGGAACTCTAATTTTGCTAGAAGCAATGTGTCTGCCAATGCTTGTTTCACTTATGTAAAATTTTGAGAAAAGGGTGGATTCTTCTCAGTTAAACCTATATACCTCAAAAGAGATGGAAACATTTAAATCACTCTCTTTTGAAAACTCTTGAATTTTCTACCCACCTAATATGGCAGAATTTCAATGGAAAAACTTTAGAAGCAGTTTTCTGAGTATAGTCCACTCGTCTAGATGGGAAGTCTTTGAACAGATAAAATAATGACCTTAAAAACTCATGAACATTCCAGCCAGCTACATTGTGTGCTGACTTGTAAGCACCTTGCACTATATGCAAAGAACATGTGCCAGTGTCTAATATTTTTCCTTCACTGAGAAAATCTTTAAAATCACGTAAAAATTTCAAATTTACGTTAGGGCCATTTACATATACAGTACGATCTCGCTAATATGGCACGAATGCAGGCACAAGAGTGCCGGATTAGAGGAAAATTCGGATTACTGGAATGTAGGTAAAATGAGTAAAAATTTGTATATGTTTGTATGTATTAGTAATTGTTTATTGATAAAATACAAATGAAATTAATGTTTTTTTAATAATCCGTAATAGTCTTTTGCTTTTTACCCACTAGTCCTTGTTTAAAAACTTTCTCACGCAGATATCCGAGGACCATAGTTTCCTGAGTAGAAACACCATTTTCTTCTGCCCAAGTTTTACATTTAGTGAAGCATATCAAAGCTTCATCACTTTTTATGCTCAGTTCACTCTGAGATGACTCTATTAATCTTCTTCTTCTTCTTCTTCTGCTTAAATTTTGTTGCATATTTCATCATCTGTCATTAGATGCTGTGTTTCTTCATCACTTCCTTCAAACCAAGCTGTTAATTCTTCTTGATTTATCTCAATGTTTCTTTCTGCAAAAATTTCCATCCAAGCAGTGACACACACATCATCTTCTTCATCCCGTTCTTCTTCAATGGACACAGTCATTGAAGGCCACAATTTCTTCCATGAAGATCTAATTGTACTGGCTGGAATAGAGTCCCACGAGTGGGCAAGAGAAAAAACAATATTCTTCAGGTTCACTTCTTTGAGACGTTGTGGTATGTCTCTATCCTGAGTGATAATCTCAACTAACAGCTTCTTCTTGTATCTAGACTTAACCATCTGGATAACATTTTGATTCATAGGTTGTAGTAGAGGAGTGCAGTTTGGTGGTAAAAACATGGTTTGTATAATTCCATCATTTTATTTCAGTTCTTCTGCATTTGGATGGCCAGGAGCATTGTCCAGTATGAGTAGGGCCTTTTCAGGTAAATTGGATATTCTCATAAAATTTCTTACTTCAGGAATAAACTCCTCTTGAAACCAGTGTGTGAACACCTCTCTTGTAACACAAGCCTTCTATTGGTTTGTGTAGAAAACTGGCAAGCAAACATTTTTAAAAGCTTTTGCGTTTTTCGATTTTCCAATAACCATTAAATCAAACTAGTGTTTCCCACTCGCATTGGCACAAGGCATTAAAGTGATTATTTCTTTGCTTACTTTTCGCCCTGGTACAGCGCTTTCTTGTGATGATACAAAGGTTTTCTTTGACAACATTACCCAAAAAAGCCCGCTTTCATCTGCATTATACACTTGATCTGTGCTAAGACCCAGTTCATCAATTTTCTCTTGAAGTAACTGGACAAAGGGCTGAACCGCAGATACATCACTAGATAATTTCTCCCCTGAAATTTATAGTAGACGAATCCCAAATTTCTTTTTAAATTTACCAAGCCAGCCATCACTAGCACGGAGGTCATCTTTTTTAGTAGTTTTTTTGTATAATTCAACTGTTTTCGTTTTCAATATTTCGCCAGAAATAGGCATATGCCTAGCACGTTGCTGTAGAAACCATGTGTAAAGAGCAGTTTCCATCTTGGGACAATCACCAACTTTCAATGTTTTACATTTTTCTGGTCTGCTTTCCATTGTCTTAATGTGCTCCACTATCCTCAATTTCTTCTTTTTAATATTGTGCAAAGTAGCACGTCCGACGTCGTATTCTTTAGCACGCTTGTACATGTTTTCGCCCTTATCTGACCTCTTTAAAATTTCCATCTTCTCCCGCAAAGTCAAAGTCTTATGTTTTCTCTTATTACTCGTACCACTCGAAGACATTTTGACTGATTAAGAATATATGAAACTACAAGTAAACCTAAAAATTAATGTGACAGTTACGTAATGCACTTTTGGTGCGTGCATAGGCGACGACGCTAGCAAGGTCACTTACACTGAGGGAGATTGAATGAAATAGAATCGTATGCCCGCGTCCCTTGTTTTAGCACCAGATTACTGGACGTACCGGTATAGTGAGGTGCCGGATTAGCGAAATCGTACTGTACTTGCAAAATTAGACTCAAAAGAAGGACTAAATTCGACATAGCTGTGGTGAATGTATCCACTAAATCTTTAGCAGGTGCTCGTTCCATAAAGGCTGACGTTGAGGTACCTTGTCACAACTGAACTCGAGTCATCACTCCAGTACCAAACAACTATGTCCATTTGGCCCTTTTGACTGACTTTGTATACACTTTCCTCAAAAGAAACAGCAAAGAATGGCACAGACTTGACTTCCTCAACCAGTTCATTTTGAAAATATGGTCCAATGAGATCTTGTCGTTTTTCATTTGGAATTTTTGCGCAATTTCCCTATCAGGAAACACATAGGGGAAAGAGATCAGCATTTGAATCCAAACTGCATGATGAGGTATGTGTCACTGCTTTACTCAATGCCCAAATTATTTCTGGCTTGGTTACATTTTCTTTCAGAACATAACCACTTAAATCAGATGAGATTAACAAGCTGTGGGATGTATTTTTACTGCTACGTACTGCTATCACTAGTTTGACTGCAATTAGCTTCGACAGTGCTCAAGTTTTGTGGTTCAGTGACAGTCACTGATGATGGCAAGCTTGAACAAGACACTGATGGAACATTTGTTGAATGACCTACGTTAGAGCTCGAAATACTGAGATCCTTAGAAAAACTCTACAGAAACCCACAGGGCATGACGTTTTCCTTTTTCATGCATTTTAACACAGTATGCACCACCATGAGCAATATAAAATTCACTTTTGCACAGTGTACATAATACCTTGAATTGAGAATGTTCAACAGGTCTCAGCCATAATGTCCACTTTCCTTCAATAAAATATGGCAAATTATACCTCTGTTCTTGAAATCTGCATTTCCCGGGCATTTTTTAAAGCAAAAACGCTTCGGAAATTATTCTAAAATAACAATAGTCATTCTTAAACACCTTGGAGTCTTCAATACGTTAAATGTTGACTAATCACACAACACAGCACTCACTATAGGACCTGGTATTAATACAAAAACGTTTAAGCCTCGACAATAAAAGACAACACATCCATCGTCACACACTCAAGTACATGTCCTTGACTAATAAAATATATTTCGTTGGGAAGTAAAACCACGCAATATATTTCTTTTGTTCAAAAACATTTTTCAGCACTACCACCCAGGAATACTACCTAAAATACACTACCTATTTTCTTCAGTTAATAATTTATTTACTTTCGACATAACTATTATTTATATAATATGGCATAATGACTATATTTAATATTTTTACACTTTGGTGCTATATTTCACTAACATGAATAACATGCAGTGAAGCCTTTGTTCTCAATTGTCAGCTCCAAAATATGCCTATTTTATTCCCTGCTGTTAAACTTGTTCCATTAAAATTTTCCTACGCATTGGTATACTGCAAGAGATATCTGTATGTTAGAAATATCTGCTGTAATATTAAACAATAAACATTTACGGTAACATTATAAACATCAACACCACTATTTCTATTCCATTGAGGCTGGTAGGCTAGACGTCAGCACGCCGCGAGTTCCATAACTATCTGCCTATTGATTTTATAGTCTTGATATGTAATTGAGTTTTGTATATTGATAGTCATACAAGGAATACATTTTTTTGTTACGATCATACAGATTTCGGTACTTCTTCGGTACTTTTGTGACCTAAGTAACTTCAAATTTGTATTACTTTTTCGTGACTTTCGTGACCTGTAGACACACTAGTACAAACTATGTTATTTAAATTTTTAAAACTTTGTGCATATGGTTATGTTAGTATGTAATACTTATGTCATGTGGGTCAAACACACACAAATAACAATATGTAGAGAAGGGGGAGGGGGAAGATATAAGATTTAAAATAACATGGTCACTGTCACAGAAAATTTTTGAGACTTGTCCTC